>CAMOHE010046907.1:3693-20628 GCA_946598075.1 Artocarpus hirsutus
CATTTTTAGAAATGTTTATGTAAAATGTCTCAAGAGAAGGGTTTTTATAGGAAAAGTTTTTGAAGTGTATTTAAATGATTTGTGAGTATATGTTTAAACTTACTGAGGAAAAGCTCATTAAAAGTTTCTTCATGATGTAGGTAATTTATGGGTGACCAATAGGACCCGTCAGAAGAGTTGGCTACTGCAGAGGACGGATACGAGGATTTAGGTATGGATACAACCACTGTTTGCTTCCGCTATATAGAAAAAAAGGTTTTCCACTATTTAATATAGTGTTTTTAAAGTTTTAAGAAAATCAGAGTTTTAAGAAATGTTTTCAAAAGTTTTAAGATACATTGTACTAAATGTGTTATAAAATTATTAAGTGAAGTTTTAAGCTATGATTTAGTAAATGTTTCTTATTAAGTTTTGAGAAACGATTTGAAATGATTTTATAGACAAGTGTTGAACAGTGTCTTAACTTAAATGATGACAGAGGTCGCAACAGTTTTAAAGAATGTTTTAAAGTAAAATAGTGTTTAAAGAAAAAAAATTTATTTTCGTTTTTTTCTTACTAAGTAAGTAAGATTACTGTTTAAGAACGATGTTTATAAAAATAAAGTGACTGCCCGAAAAGGCCGGTCGTCACACTTTCATTGCAAGGAAAGCAAGGCATCTAAAGCAGTATTATAACTATACGCTTTGCAAGGCTGCAAGACCTCTATTGAAAATGCATATAAATAAATATATATATATATATATATAGCCAACAGTTAAGAGCCTAGACTGTCTAGTGATCACGCAATAAATAATAATAATAATAATAATAATAATAAACAAAAGCAGAACAATGTTTATAAGAAGTTCCTTCATGATTATAAATTCATTATAATCAAAATTAGTGGCTTGTGAAAAGAGATCACCAACTCATGTAATTGGTTGAACCATACGAACTTCATGTCCAATCCAAATAGTCCAAATATCTTGGAAATTGAACACCATTACATCTTATTGACTAGATTTTTTTTATCCTATTTATCATGGGTTATCACTTTTTTTTTTAATTTGAAACCACTTTCCTAGAAAATTCAGGATCTATCAAGAAAAACACTATCAACATCATGGTAATCAAAATCAACAAAAATGCAAGTGAACCGTTGCATGCAATCTGGGTGGTCCCATATGTGGGCTCAGAAGAGTGAAAATTTGGAAGCAAGCTTTCCAAACAAAAACCATATCTTAGAAGATAATCTCATTTGCCACCCAAACCTTGGCACATTGACTAAAAACCCTTTTAGGATTATCTCCTAGAAATGTCTTGGAAACATCATCTCGTCTTTGCCATCAATGTCGAAAGCAAGAGGACGACACTAGCTGCCAAAAATGAGATTAAGACAACTACTAGTACTATTGGCCAAAGTTCAAGCCTCAGTCAATGTAAAGAAAGAAACCATACCCTCTATAAATTCTCGTGCATGGACTAAGTTCATGCTCATCCAAAACCAAAGCTCCCCATAGACCTCATCTCTTTCTCTAATTTTTTTTTCCAATTCACAATTTCGAAAACTCGAAGCATGGCGAATTCTCGGATAGCAAGATTCATTACCGAGGTTGCACCGCCGCTATTTTATCAAACTTAAGATGGACTTATTGCTTAATGCTGAGATGAATGATAATAACTCTAAAAGGCCTAAAACTTCTCATTCTAATAAGACTTATCTTTAGCATTTGCGCCTTGGTCATATTAACCTGAATAAGATTCAAAGGCTGGTAAGGGATAGACCTTTGAGTCATTTAAAGGTTGAATTTATACCTCAATGTGAATCTTGTTTGGAGGGTAAAATGACCAAAAGACCATTCGGGTCTAAGGGTAATAGGGCCGAAGGGGTTCTAGAACTTGTGCATAGTGATGTTTACGGACCAATGAACATCCGGGCACAGGGAGGGTATGAGTACTTCATCACTTTTATTGACGATTACTCAAGGTATGGGTATATGTACCTGATGCATCACAAAAGCAAAACTTTTGACAAGTTTAGAGAGTTTCGGGCTGAGGTGGAAAAACAATTAGGTAGACCCATAAAGGCACTTCGATCTGATCGAGGTGGAGAATACCTTTTTGATAAGTTTCTAGGACACTTATTAGAAAATGGGATTTTATCCTATTTGATTGCGCCAGGCACTCCACAGCAGAATGGCATAGCAGAGAGAAGAAATAGGACTTTATTGGACATGGTTAGGTCCATGATGAGTTATTTATCATTGCCTTTATCCTTTTAGGGATATGCACTACAAGCTGCATGTTTTCTTTTGAACAATGTGCCTTCAAAATCAATCCCTAAAACTCCTCACGAGTTGTGGACGGGCAGGAAGACATCCTTAAACCATATTTGCATATGGGGATGTCCGACTCATGTCCTGTTTAAGGATGCGAATAAGTTGGAAGCATGTTCGAAAGTTTACGTGTTTGTAGGATATCCAAAAGGGACTAAAGGGGGTTATTTTTATAACCCAAAGGAAAATAAAGTCGTGGTTTCAACTAATGCAACTTTTCTTGAGGAAAGTTACATGGACGAATTTAAGCCTCGAAGCAAAGTAGTGCTTGAGGAGTTTAGGAGTGATCCAATCACTCCGGAGGTTCCAAATGAAACCATTCCGATCAGTGTAGAAAAACCAAACAAACTTGAACAACAACCTAAGGGGCTTCGGCGTAGTGGAAGGATCGGGCATCAACCTGAAAGGTATATGTTCAATGGGGAGGCCTTCTTGCTGACAACTCTGTGTTCTCTTGAGCCTATGGGAGATTCCACTAATGAGCAAATCTAAGCGTATGATCGCTAGAAGGATGCTAATGATCAGGCAAGCATAAATAACGTGCTTTAAGCTCAACATGAAGATTACTATGAGACTGCTTTTGGATAATCTTGAAGACATATTTAGAGGCTACGCCCTAACAAAATGGAAATGGGCACTTTGGAAACTTCTAAACAGCAAACAAACATTGGGGACTCCTATGAAGGAGCATATGATGTTAGTCATGGGTTACCTCACTGAGGCTCAAACTAATGGAGCTGACATTGATGTTAAAACACAAATGACTATGGTCTTTGAGACTCTATCTAAGGAATTTATTCTATTTAAAGCTTCATTTAATTTGAGCAATAGATGAGATATGACCTTGACTGAGTTAATGATGCAGTTACAAGAGTTCAAAAATCTGATAAGGGAAACTCCTACTGGTGGTGAGGCTAACTTGGCAGCTGTCTCTGGTTACAATCCCAACCCTAGGAATGGAAAAAGAAATAGGCTAAGAATAAAAAGTCTTTTATTCCTACAAATAGCAAGAAGAAGAAGAAGAAAAAAAAGAAAAACCCGAAGAAGCTTAAATGCTTTTTCTGTGGAAAAGTTGGGTACATAAAGAAGAATTGCAAGGACTTCCTTTCATGAGGAAGTAGATGTGATCTTCTAGTTATTAAAACTTGTTTGGTTAAGGAATCTATTGGGTCATAGATTTGGAGCAACTAATCATGTTTGTGTTTCTCTACAAGGGTTCAAAGAAACAAGATGTCTACTACATGAAGACCTCACGTTAGGATGGGCGATGGATCCTTAGTGTTAGCTGAAGCAGTGGGAGACGTCATGCTTATTTTGATAATTATAAGAGTTTAATTTTGCGAGATAGTTTTTATGTTCCTAAAATGAAAAGGAATTTAAATTCTGTAGCTTGTTTATTTAAAGACTCTTATGTAGTTTCTTTTAATAATAAAGTGATGATTCGTAAAAATAAATCTTTTATTTGTAATGGATGGATGCAAAATAATTTATATTTTATCAAACTTACGATGGACTTACTACTAAACACTAAGGTTAATGATAATAACTCTAAAAGACTTAAAACTTCTCACTATAATAAGACTTATCTTTGGCATTTGCGACTAGATCATATCAACCTGAATAGGATTCAAAGGTTGCTAAGGGATGGACCTTTAAGTCACTTAAAGATGGAATCTATACCACAATGTGAATCTTGTTTGGAAAGTAAAATGACCAAAAGACCATTTAGGTGGTTCTAGAACTTGTGCATAGTGATGTTTGTAGATCTACGAACATCTAGGCATAAGAAAGGTATGAATACTTCATCACTTTTATTGATGATTACTAAAGGTATAGGTATGTGTATTTAATGCATCACAAAAGCGAAACTTATGACAAGTTGAAGATGTTTTGGGCTGAAGTGGAAAAACAATTGGGTAGACCCATAAAGACACTTCGATCCGATCGAGGTGGTAAATACCTTTTTAATGAGTTCTTGGGACACTTATTAAAGAATGGGATTACCTTATGGCAGAATGGTGTAGCTGAGAGAAGAAATGGGACTTTGTTAGATATGATTAGGTCCATGATGAGTTATTCATCATTGCCTTTGTCTTTTTGAGGACATGCACTACAAACCGCTTGTTGTCTTTTGATCAATATGCCTTCAAAATCATGGGGGAAAAGGCATCCTTAAACCATATTCGCATATGGGGATGTCCGGCTCATGTCTTGTTGAAGGAAGTGAATAAGTTGGAAGCATGTTTAGAAGTTTGTGTGCCTGTAGAATATCCAAAAGGGACTAAAGTGGGTTATTTCTATAACCCAAAGGTAAATAAAGTCATGGTTTCAACTAATGCAACATTCCTTAAGGAAAGTTAGATGGACAACTTTAAACCTCAAAGCAAAGCATTGCTTGAGGAGTTGGCGAGTGATTCAGTCACTCTATGTAGAAAAACCAACCAAACAACAACCTAAGGGGCTTCGGCATAGTGAGAGGATCAGGCATCAACCTGAGAGGTATATGTTCAATAGTGAAGCCTTTTTGGCTGAACCGGTTGAACATAACAAGGATCCTTGTACTTACAAATAGGCTATGGAGGATGTTGATTTGAAACTTTGGACAAAAGCCATGATCACTGAGATGAAATCTATGGAGACTAATTGGGTCTGGGAACTTGTAGATCTTTTTGAAGGGGTAAATGGTGTGCATGGATTTATAATAGAAAGAGAGGAGTGGATGGAAAAGTCAAAACCTATAAGGCTAGACTGTAGCTAAGGGATATAAGCAAAAGGAAGGAATTGATTACGAGTAAACCTTTTCGCCTATAGCCATGCATAAGTCCATTCGTATTCTCTTATCCATAGCTGCCACTCTCGACTATAAGATCTGGCAGATGGATATCAAGATAGCTTTTTTAAATGGCTATTTTGATGAGTCCATATATATGGTATAGCCAGATGCGTTCAAGGCCAAGGGTTAGGGGGGTAAGGTTTGTAAGCTGCTAAAGTCAATTTATGGGCTTAAGCAGGCTTTTTATGCTTGGAACATAAGATTTGATCAAGGGATCAAGACTCATGGGTTCACACAAAATGTAGACGAACCATGCGTTTACGAACACATTAAGGATGGAAAGGTGGTTTTTCTACTACTCTATATAGATGACATTCTACTAATCGGCAATGATGTTGAGGTGTTGTCATCGGTCAAATTATGGTTGACTAAGTAGTTTGACATGAAAGACTTAGTGAAGTTAATTATGTTCTCGGTATCTAGATTTTTTGGGATAGGAAGAATAAAATGATAGCTTTATCCCAAGCAAGCTACATAGATAAAATTCTCAAAGGGTATGCAATGTAGAATTCCATGAAAGGTGGGCAATCATTTAAGTCTTGAATTTATTTTTCTAAGAAAGACTCACGAAAGTCTGATGAAGAAAAAGAAAACATAAAGAAAGTGCCTTATGCTTCGGCAATAGAGCCTCATGTATGCCATGCTTTGCACATGACTAAATGTTAGTTATGCAGTCGGGATAGTAAGTTGATTTCAGTCAGATCTAGGACCGACCCACTAGGTTGCAGTCAAGCATATTTTCAAATACCTAATAAGGACTCGAGGGTATATGCTTATGTATTCAGGTGAGGATTTAACATCTCTAGGATACACTGACTCAGATTTCCAATCCTGTTTGGATTTGAGAAGATCAATTTCAAGCTTTGTGTTTACTCTGGGCAATGGTGCCATTGTTTAGAGAAGTGTCAAGCAAGATTGCACTTCGGATTCAACGATGGAGGCCCAGTATGTGGCAGCTAGTGATGATTCAAAAGAAGTAGTATGGCTCTGCAAATTCCTTGGGGATCTTAAGGTAGTTCCTGGTATGGATAAAGCAGTATCGCTGTATTGTGATAACTCTACAGTGATAGATAATGCTAAGGAACCAAGATTTCATAAGAAGAGTAAGCATATTGATCGAAAGTATCAAGTGATAAAAGACTTTGCTGAGGGCAGGTATTTTGTTGTATGCAAATTCCCATCTAAGAACAATTTAGCTAATTCATTCATGAAGACACTAACTGTGAGAGTTTTCGAGAGGCATGAAGCTATGGGATGTGGGATTTGTCATATTGACTCACTTAGTACAAATGGGAGATTGTTAGACATGTATGCCCTAAGGAGTAAAAATGTAATATGTTTTTGAAGATATTTTTATCAATAAAGAGTTTATTCATTATTATTCATATACCAAATTGTTGTCCTTTTTATGTTCATATTTGTTGAATGTATGATAAGCAAATAAAAGTATGAGGCTGTCGATCTAAGCCTTTAGAATCAGGCATATGATGGATAAATTATGCGAAAGACATGATTCTAAAGGTGACAGTCTAAACATAAGATCTGCAATTGAGGGAATAAAGTTGGGCGCTTTATTCATACAAAGATTGTTATGTTGTTCATACCCTAAAAGAAGATGTTTTGTCTTGGTCATCGGAGGTGGACTCCACGAATAAAAACATTGGTGCATTGTCATAGGTGACGTTGTGTTGGATCAGGACATAAAGTGTAATTGATTAGATTAATAATTCTGTATCAGAAAATCAATTTACTTTAGACAATTATATGTGTTGTATCTTAATCCTGAGATGAATAGTGGGCCTATTGTCTTGACTTATGTCTTTTAATGTGTTAAAGGGTGACATCTATATTTTATGATGGTATGCATACCGACACATTGGAGACAGGACTCTTGATGGCGTAAACTTGTTATTCATAGATACAGAATCCATAGCTCTTCTTTAGGAGTCGATGATATCCTTGTATATGCGTTATCCTATAATTGAAAAACTAGAGCGCTCAACTATTTGGATACATAGGTGTAACCGAATGGTATACTATCTTTAGATGGTAAGTTTTCTGATGATGAGATAATAGAGTGTAAGAGAAAAATAATCAATAAGGTAAGACATAATTTATCCTTAAGCCGATTATGTATATCCTATGGGGATACGATACATTATGATATGTCATGGATACTTAGCTATTCAGGCTTTGTAATTTTATACAGTTCGAGAGTGCAGTTCTAAGCTTTTAGTAGAGTAGCGTTAGAGTTGATAATTATGAAATGCATATTTGAGATTTTGGGTTTCATAATTATAGGGAGCTTGAACCATAAAGGTCCATCATATCCCCCTTGCTAGCTCATAATAAATCATATAACGATATGGTGTGTTTTTTTAATAAATTTGTGACTTATGTTAAATTATTAGATTGGCTGAAATTTGATAGAATCAGATAGTTCATGTTTGTTTATCAGTTGAACTAATTTTATGAAAATTAATTCAAGATAAACTTATTGAATTATTGGGAATATTTATTTTCCTAGAGATTATCGAGATATGGTTGCTTTAATCATATAACTTCTCTATTGGGTATTTGAATTAAAACTCAAGTGGAAAATAAAAGATTTGTGTAGATCATTTATTGTAAATTTGGTAAGCTGATCTTCAAGTTCAGCTTGTCGATGGAGTAAGTTCGATAAGCCGATCTGCCAGTTCGGCCTGCCGACCGAATGATTATCTGATCACATGTTTTTACGAGATTTTATTAGATATTTTTCCATATTCAAATTTTTGAGGCTTTATCTGATGAGGATTAATCCTTGAGTCCAACCTCTATAAATAAAGAGTGAGACTTTATAGTTATTTAGATAAGTTGAGAGATCACGAGCGAGCACTCTATTTTGTCAGTCTCTGAAACTCCCCTAAAGAGCTATTGTTTACAAATCATGAACGGTAGTTCTCGGTATTTCTCAATTGGTTAAAAGGAGAGTCACCGGAGAAGAGTTGTACGACATGCGCCCATATACACCCCAATCATGGATAGAGAATAGCAAAGAAGACTAATTGATTGAAGCTCTTCTAGAACGCCTTTCTCTTCATCGATTGCAGGAGCTCTTCAACAGATAAGGTTAGTAAGATTTGGTTAATTTATGCATATAACGTGTCAAACTTATATTTTAGAAAATACTTTAGTGTAAAAAATTTTTAATTTCTACTTTGTACTATTTTTCCAACATGTAAAACTTCCAAATTTATGTCTGTTTTCTAAGCAACACACAATCCCCCAGATAAACCAACCAGGACCACATACCAAAAATTCCCTATTCTCCACTGACTAACTAATTTTCCCCTGGAATCTTCAATGATCTTTGTTTCAACAAGGATTAGGATCTTAGATTTATGGTCTCAGACCAACGGCCGTACCCCTTTGACTATCGAGGCCACGACAATTTTTCGCTATTATCTTTATTTAGCTAGTGGAGGCACCACGTAGCTAGCCTCCACCTATTCATTAGAGTTAGAAACTTGTGCTTTAGCAGGCATAAAAAGTAGTACTTAGACAAACAAAGTTATCTGTGTTGTCAACATTGGGATTTAGGATCATTAGGTTTTCCACCAGTTTGATTGGACTGCATTTTCTTGAACAACCTCCCCCATTGGAACTTTTTCCACAACTATCTCTAGAAGTCAACTTACTTTTCTTAGTGGAGCTGGTTTTTGCACCAAGCGTAAAAGTGAGCTTATCCACCATTGCCTACAGACTTGATCCTCCTTGTTCTATCTCCATGAGAGCCAATTCCTTAACCGGGCCTCTAGGAGCTGAAGCATCAGTAGTCTCCCCTTCCTTTTCAAGTTGGAGATCTAGCACCAGTGCACCATTGTTTGGACCTTTCTCTTCTTGGGATTTTCTTTCTAGGCCTTAAACATATCAATATCCATAAGAGGGCGGAGAAGGACAGATGGGCCTAGTAAGTTAGGACCAAGCCCTCTCCAATCAAGAAGCCTACAACATAAAAAAAAAAAAAAAAAGTTTTAGGCTGGGCCTTACAGGTTATTGTATTATCCTTAAGCCACGTAGAGTTCCATTTAGCTGCCATCTCATCTTGGAACTTTTGCCAAGCCGGCGCTTTCTCCTTGTCAGCAACCGAAACTTCCTCTCCACACTACAAGCAGTCCCCACCACTAATATGCTTATATGGAGTTGCGGTGTCACCATTCTATCTTAACATCTGCATAAAGCCGTGTCTGTTATGAGGCAAACATTGTGGAGGAACAAAAGTTATATGGGACTCCACCCAAGGCTGATGATGTGCCACTTAGTCCCCTTCTTCAATAGTGGGCTCCTCTGAGGCACTCTGGTCATGCAACCCCTGTTGGACTCTAAATTCATTGACAATCCTCCAAGTAATACTTTCCCATGGTTCAACATCTTTCAGCATGATTTTTCTCTTCTGTGCTGGCCACCACGTCCAAGAATAGGCGTCTGCTTGATCTAGTGCCTATAGAGGGGTACCAGCGTTCTACTACCGTCATCTCTGTTCGTCGCGGCTACCAAAGAACATGATTTCTTGTCATGTCCGAAGAGCCCACACGTATAGCATAAGCCCATCAACCGTTCATAATAGGTTCTTTATAGTGGAAACCAACAGCAAGTGATGTTGGAGGTTAAGCATGATCCGAAACTTGAAGTATCGACCCCATAGCTTTGAAACCATCTTTGAAATCCAAGTGTCCAACACAAGCCATGCTTTCCGACCTACATGTTCAACATTAACCTTCATGAAAAACTCTGGAAACCATAAGAGGGTGATCGAATGAGAAAAGCAGGGGGACCAATCTTGCAAGACCATGTGTGTACCGTTGACAGACCACGACCTCTATACCAAGACCCAATCCTTATCCTCCTTGCATTTGACGGCAAAGGAGAAGAAATCTAGCGCTTCCTCTTGAATATATGAGAATGGAATATCACTCCACGCCTTAGCAAGTGTAACACCCCGAAATTTATTAAATGTTATTAGAATGTAGAATGGTGAATTAGTGTGTCATAATTAATATTTTAAAGCTTGGTTTGATCATTACGTGAAATTTTTAAATTTATGATATTTTTAATTATTTTAGTGATTTTTAATTATTCTTAATTATTCTTAAGTGTTATTTTAAATTTTAAAACAAAACAATTTGTCAAATGACCAACACGTCCCTTTTGAAAAATTACGTGCTGTACACACGATTTTCCTTCACCGGTTTTGTCTCTTCTTTCTCTATTTATTTCACTCTCTTTCACTCATTCTCTCTCTCACTCTCACGCTCGTCTCTCTCTCTCCATCTCTCTCTCGGTTTCCCTCTTTTCCTCTCATTCTCTCTCAAAAAATTTTGATTCAAAATTCGATTTCAAGCTTCGGGGTTGTGGATTGAAGGCTCGGGAACGTGATTGAGCAACCACAAACTCGATTCAAGCTTCGATTCAAGGTTAGTTTTCAAAATCTCTAAACTTTTTCATTTTTTTAAAATTTTCTTGCATTTTGAAATCTAAGCAATTTTGAGCTTAGAAAAGCTTCAATCTAGGTTAGAGTAACTTAGAATAACTAGAATACAAACCTTGTTTGAACAAAAACGGATTGAAATCAAGATTTTCATTTTTCCTCTATTTTCTCTATTTTTGGATTTATTTGAAAACCTTGTTTAAAACTTGTTTTAATCCATTAAAAAGTGTTCTACTATGATTTTCTATCGTTTATGATGATTTCCCATGCCTGAGAATTGAGAAAAAACAGGTTACATTTGAAGATTTGGATTCGGGAGACCGAGACCCGTGCGTGAAAATTTCTGGAATTTCCCATATCGATAGGACAACATTGTGTTCGGTAGGCCGGATTCATCCGACCGACAGGCCGAACCTGGGAAACTTCGACCGACCAGACTTGGCTTTCCGGTAGGCCAACCTGTGTAGTTTGGCCGGCCGAACCAGGGGGACCGGCAGGCCGACCGAATCTAAACCCAATTTTGTGATTTTCACCCGTTTTCACTATTTTAAACCCTGATTGGAATTTCAACTTTATAAAATGACTTTATAAACCTAAATGGCACACTAGGACACCATGAAATGATTTAGTATCATAGGATACCTCGGGTTATATACTAATGAACTAAGTTACTATGCATTTAGGAATTGTGCGTGGATCCACGAAGCTAACGTATAGCAGACCGGGATTACGGTGTGGGACACCGACACGGATATCGAGGTAGGACTTCTACCCCTTTTCTTTGGTAACCCTATTTCAAAATGATTTAAGCTAAAAATGGATTTTTATCAAATGTTTTCGATGACTGATTAGGAAATGATTTTGTTTAAATATCTTTATAAACGGTTGATTGAGAAATGTTCATAATGAATATAAATGATTATATTTGGTAAACAGAGATTTTAATAATTAAAGAAAGATATATGGGCATGATGCCATAACAGAGATCGGGTCGTGTAGTGAACGACCTTGGGGGGAGGTCCCGAAACCCAGCTGAGCCACTTCGGTGGTGAATATTTGGTTTGCCCGAGAGAATTAAAAAGGTACTTTTGACAAACTGCTTTCAATGGAATTTTAGTAAATGTAAATACATATTTGACTTGTTTAATTATTTTTTTATTTAGAAAGTTTTATTAGAATATTTATTTGTTTATTTTTAAAAATATAGTCCTACTGAGCCTTTCGCTCACGTTTTTATTTGTTTTAAAATCTTACCCATAGGTGGACAACAGCTTAGAATCGGAGAAGAGTTCGCTGACCGGACTTACAATCAGTAGAAGATTTGGGTAGGTTGTACTGTAGCAAGTAAGGCATGTAAACTCTTAACTTTTCTTTTCACGGACTGTGGTTGTATTGTAATATTGTCAGTACTACATGTGTGTGCACAATATGTGGGCCAGTGGGACCCATACTCGTTCCACCCCATATTTAGATATTCTTAATGCTCTTTTATTTTCTTAATTATTATAATGGTTTATTTTAATTCCTTAAATTATTATATTCAAACGATTTTAAAATTATCTCATTTTTAATTATAAATTTAATTCTAAAACCTAATTTTTTACTAAATCTTTATTTAATTATCTTAATTAAACCACCACGTCACCTCTTGTACCTCGGGGCATGACAGAATGGTATCAGAGCCCAAGGTTATGAACCTTGGGAATTGTGCACACATAGGCACGACAATGAAATACCTTTGACAGTCTAAATTTTATTTTCAGAAGTGAGAGAATGGCACCTAGACGTCGTTCGATAGCGGATGCTAAGTTCAAAAATGTTGAGGGCATGATGAGGGCTATGTTTGCAGCATTCCGGTAGATGGCAGCTAGAGCAAGACCTAATGATTCCAAGGCTAGTCGTCGGCATACGTACTTTAAGGAGTTTCGACGTGCGTCAGTACCGACCTTTGACAGAACCGGAGACCTGTAGGTGGCAGAATATTGGCTAGACTCGATTGTGAAGCACTTGGATACGCTTGGTGTGCCAGCAAAGTATTGCGTAGAATTCGTAGCATATAAGTTTGAAGGTGGTGCTAACACCTGGTGGAAGCAAGCAAAGCGTTTGGAAAACAATGGCGATATTGATTGGGACAGGTTCGAGGAGTTATTCCATGATAGGTATTTTTCGCAGGGATACAGGGACTAAAAGGCGGCAGAATTCTATAGGTTACAGCAGGGTAATATGTCAGTTCGGGAATATGAGGCGAAGTTCAATGAATTGGCGAGGTTTGCTCCCTCAGCAGTGGCATCGGAGCGTGAAAGGTGTATCAAATTTCAGGAAGGACTTAAGGCTCCTATTCGACGATAGATAGCTGTCCTACGACTTTGGAACTTTGGAGAGCTTGTGTCATCAGCAATATCAGTGGAGAATGATTATGCACAGTATTGTGAGAATCGAGCTAAGGCATCAGGAGGACCACAGAGGAGTGACAGGAGGAGCGTCAGCAGTCGACAGACTGCGGGAAAGAGCAAACAGGGTGGCGTGAACAGCGGCAGCAATAGTTCATCCAGTAGCAAGCGCAACAACCCCTACAGCTTTCACTGTCATTATTGCCAGCAGCTAGGACACATCAAGAGGAATTACCCGATCAGGAGTGCTCGCTTAGGACTTCAGACCAAAGAAGGAGCTAGCCGTCAGCCTCAACTTTAGACTCTACCTCAGCCGCAGTAGTATCTTCAGCTTCCATTCCATTAGTTCTCTCCTTAGCAGCTGCCATATTCAGCGCAAGGTCATCAGGAGCAGAGTTTTCAGTGTAACGTCCCTCAGTATCGAGCGTCGAGTACAGCTAGTGTGCATTGACCATCATCGCAGTAGTATCGGCCAGTTAATCTAGGAACTAGTAATGTGGGTAGAGGTAAAGGAAAAGCTTCAGTGCAGATTCATACGAAGACATCAGGGAGTTCAGATGCCCAGACTAATAATGCAGTTGTTGATGGTACGATTATGGTTTCTTAGTCCTTAGCACACGTGTTATTTGATACTGGTGCTACTCATTCTCTCATTTCGAGTTCGTTTGTACATGCCTTGGGATTAGAAATAGAAGAGTTTGATGAACCCTTAGTTATAGCTTCACCCTTGGGGCGGGTGTGTGTGAATAATATTTGTAAAGCTTGTAAAATAAAGGTCGGGGATGAGATTTTGAAAAGTGATTTGAGTGTAATCCCCATGAGAACCTATGATGTAAACCTAGGGATGGACTGGTTGTCCAGATCCAGTGTAGTAGTGGACTGCCAACTTAGAAAAGTAACCCTAGTGTCTAATAGGGGGACGGTAATCACCTACCAGGGTGGTGGTAATCGACTAATGAGTGAGCGTTGTGTTAGGGCATGTCTCAGAGGGCAGAAGAACGCAGTTTGTTATGCTATCTTCATGGATTTGGAAGGAGAGCCCAGTGTTTCGAGAAGACGTGTAGTAATTTCAATAGTAGATGAGTTTGAAGATGTCTTCCCCAACGAGCTACCAGGATTACCACCGCATCGAGAGATCGAGTTTGGTATCAAATTATTTTCGGGAACAGCACCGATTTCTATAGCACCTTACTGGATGGCACCAGCAGAGATGAAAGAACGCAGGAGGCAACTTCAGGAACTTGTTGATAAGGGATATATTCATAACAGTACCTCACCTTAGGGAGCACTAGTCTTGTTCGCCAAGAAGCATGATGGAACACTCAGGTTGTGTATAGATTATCGACAGTTGAATCGAGTCACAGTGAAGAACAAGTATCCATTACCCAAGATCGATGAGTTGTTTGATCAGTTGGGAGGTTCGCGGTACTTCTCGAAGATAGATTTGAGGTCAGGATATCATCAGCTCAGGATTAAGAAAGAGGACATTCCTAAGATAGCTTTCAGGACCCGGTATGGACATTTCGAGTTTCTAGTAATGTCATTTGGATTGACGAATGCTCCGGCAGCTTTCATGGATTTGATGAATAGGATATTCAGGCCTTATTTGGATCAGTTCGTGATTGTGTTCATTGACGACATCTTGATTTATTCTAAGACTTGGGAGGAGCATGAGCAGCATCTCAGGATCGTGCTTCAGACTCTGCGAGAACATCAGTTGTATGCCAAGAAAGAAAAGTATGAGTTTTGGTTGACAGAGGTCAAATTTTTGGGTCATGTTATTTCTGAACAAGGTATCTCTGTGGATCCATCAAAGATAGAAGCCATTGTGGATTGGGAACGATCGAGGAATGCGGCGGAGATCCGTAACTTTTTAGGACTTGCAGGATATTATAGGAAATTCATAAAGGACTTCTCGAAGAAAGCAGCACCGTTGACGAGATTGATTAGGAAGAATGTTAGGTTCGAGTGGAATGAAGAATGCGAGTTCGCCTTTCAAGAATTGAAGAATCGGTTGACTTCAGCACCAGTGTTGATCATTCCTAGCAGTGACGAGCCGTACGAGGTTTATACAGATTCTTCAGGACGTGGACTTGGATGTGTGTTGATGGAACAGGGACGCGTGGTAGCGTATGGATCGAGACAGTTACGACCTCACGAGCAGAATTATCCCACTCATGATTTGGAGCTCGCAGCAGTGATTCATGCATTGAAGATTTGGAGATGTTATTTGTTTGGAGCGACATTTCAGGTTTTCTCTGATCACAAGAGCTTAAAGTATCTATTCACTCAAAGGGATTTGAATTTGAGGCAGCGGAGATGGATGGAATATATGGAAGATTATGATTTTGCATTGTAGTATCGTCCTGGGAAAGCTAATGTTGTCGCGGATGCGCTCAGTCAAAAATCTTCAGGGATATTAGCATGTTTGGCTCTTGAGGATTGGAAAAGAGATGCGATGGTAAGTGAGTTCGGTCTACAGTGTTGCGAGGACTACGATCGTATTTTGGTGTATCATATGGAGGCGACCCCAGCGCTTGTTCAGATGGTGAAGCAAAATCAATGGCAAGACCAGCATCTTCAGGGAATTTACACGCGGATTCAGAACGGGGAGCAGTTCGAAGAATGGAAGATGCATGCAGATGGATCGTTGTACTTTAGGAAGCATTTGGCGGTTCCAGCTATCGCAGAAGTGAAGAAAGCCATAATGGACGAAGCTCATAGATCTCAGTTCGCTATTCATCCAGGGAGTATGAAGATGTATCGTGATTTAATGAGGCAATATTGGTGGAGAGGCATGAAGAAGGACGTTCAAGAATACGTGGCCAAGTGTATGACTTGTCTTTAGGTGAAAGCTAAGCATCAGAAGCCAGTAGGTCAGCTTCAGCCACTTCCTATTCCAGGGTGGAAATAGGAGCATGTGACGATGGATTTTTTTACCAGATTGCCGAGGACGGAGCAACGACACGATGCGATTTGGGTCGTGATTGATAGGTTAACAAAGTCAGCTCATTTCATTCCATTCAGATCGACGTGTTCGAGGAGGATTCTCGGGGAATTGTATCTGCAGAACATAGTACGATTGCATGGAGTTCCTTTATCCATCACGTCAGATAGGGACACCAAATTTAATGCCAAGTACTGGAGGAGCTTTCAGGAGGCCATGGGTACAGATTTGAAGTTCAGCACGGCATTTCATCCTCAGACCGATGGACAATCAGAGCAGGTTATTTAGATTCTTGAAGACATGTTACGAGCTTGTGCGTTAGATTTCGGCAAGAATTGGAGGAAATACTTGCATCTGGTAGAATTTGCATACAACAACAGCTATCAATCGAGTATTGGTATGGCACCATTTGAGGCATTGTATGGGCAATCGTGTCGATCGCTAGTATGTTGGGCCGAGCCAGAAGATAGGATTATTCTTGGGCCAGATGAGATTCATGATAGCAACGAGAAGATTGTCATGATTCGAGATAGGATTATTCTTGGGCCAGATGAGATTCATGATAGCAACGAGAAGATTGTCATGATTCGAGACCGATTGAGAGCAGCTCAGAGTCGACAGAAGAGTTATGCGGATAGAAGATGACAACCTTTAGAATTCGAGGTTAGAGACTTTGTACTTTTGAAGATATCTCCTCGTAAAGGTATTTTACGATTTGGAATAAAAGGGAAACTTGTGCCAAGATATATTGGATTGTTCGAGATTACTCAACGTGTGGGTGTGGTTGCGTATCGACTCAATCTTCCCCTAGAACTTTTGCATGTTCACGATGTATTTCACGTATCGATGCTTCAGAAGTGTCCACTGAGCAGGATAAGATCGTTTCGTTTCAAGATGTGCAGATTCAGGAAGACATGACATATAAAGAAGTGCCGATTCAGATCATCGATCGTAAAGTGATTAGTTTGCGTCGTCGTGA
>CAMOHE010046909.1:0-24876 GCA_946598075.1 Artocarpus hirsutus
AGTCATATCCAAATTTAATGTCTCTCAGAATTATCCTAAAAATAAAATCAAAACTGCATTGAAAAATTGCACCCTTTTTTAAAAAACATAGCTCTTTGTTGGCTTGCTGAACTATGGCTTTGTCCTGCCAATGCCGCAGTTGACCGCGATATGTGTATTGCGATCGTCCATGAGTCATCTATCGACATGCCGAACTTTACAATTCGGTTTGCCACTAGAGCCAACATTCTGCCCCGCGCTACCGCGATCAACCACAGTATGTGTATCACAGTCGACCGCTCCCTCACTTCGGTTGAATTTTCCAGAAAATAATTTTAAGGCAATTTTCTAATTTTATTTTCAACAATTCAAAAATATAAAATTAGAGACTCAAGAAATACTTTTAAAACCGCTATCATCCGTCTTCTAGATCTTTCTTGTACTCTGAATGATTATTTAATTATAAAATTATTTCAAATTTAAAAATAATAACCTTAGACGGCGATGATAGGTCGCCATCTAATTACATAAAAAACCTAAATACACATTTTAACCTCTAAAGAACCATAATCGACACAAATTAACTAATTAATAAATAATTAAATAATAATTTAATCAACTATAATTAATTAATAAACATTCACCATATAATCCATGACAACATATATAAATATATAGAAACCCTATAGTGCCAACTTTCTAAAAAATTAAATTCAAGCATAGGAGAGATCAAGATCACATAATTTATACATATAACATCATTACAAACTTGCAAATTTATGTAAAAATTAGGGCTCTAATACCAATTGTTGAAAAAACAATACGCAGCAAAAATTAAACATTTTTATACTAGAGTATTTTTTTAAAACACAAGTTTGACACGCTATATGTATAAATTAACTAGATGTTACTAATTTTATATGCCAAAGAGCTCTTGCATTTTATAAAGAGAAGAATGTTCCACAAAAGCCTCAACCAACTGGTCTTCTTTGCTATTCCCTATCTATGATCAGAGTGTGTGTGGGCGCACATTGTACAACTCTTCCCGATGACTCTCCTTTCAACCAATTGAGAAAACTTAGAACTAAGGTTCATGATTTGTGAATGATAGCTCTCAAGGAGTTCTCAAAGACTCTTAGACTAGAGTGCTCACTCTTAATTTCTCAACTGATCTAAATAACTATGAGTACTCACTCCCTATTTACAGAGGTCATCTCCTAGGTTGGTGATTTTCAGATAAGGCCTTAAAATTTTGAATTTAGATCAATTTCAAAGTCTAATTTGAATAATCAGATTCGGACTTTAACTGCTACGGTCAACGACACCTAGTGTATTGTGGTTGACTGTGTTGTTGCGACAGTGGAGTTCGAACTTGATTCGAACTCCTCAAGTTGATCCTTTAGATCCCATCACAACTAACTAGATAAAATCCTATCATATTAGTTCTGGGTATCTTTCATAGAGCCTCAATTTTAACTTAAATAATCCAATAGAGAAGTTATCTGATTAAAATAGCCATATACAGATAAACCCATCAAATAAGATATTATCCACAATAATTCAACATGTTTATCTTGAACTAATTTGCTAAATTAATTCAACCGATAAACCAATATGTTTATCTTGAATTAATTACAAAATCAATTCAACCGATAAACTAACATGAATTATTAAATCCAATTAACTCAAAATTTAGCCAATCTAATAATTTAACATAAGTCACCAATTTATTGAAAAAGCACGTCGTATCGTTACAGGATTTATTATGAGCTAGCAAAATAGGACCTGATGGACCTATATAGTTTAAGCTCCTGATAATTATAAAATTCAATATCCCAAATATATGTTCTTAATTATCAACTCTAACGCTACTCCACTAAAAGCTTAAAGATGCATTCTCAAACTATATAAAATTACGAAGCCCAAATAGCTAAATCTCTATGATATATCATGATGTATTGTATCTCTATAAGATATCCATAATCTTCTATAGGATAAATTTTTTCTTACCTTCCTGATTATTTTTCTTTTACATTCCATCATCTCGCCATCGAAAGACAGTGTACCATTTGGTTATACCTATGTATTTAAATGGCTGAGTGCTCCAGTTTTCTAATTGCAGGATAACGCATATAAGAGGATATCATTGACTCCACCAATGAAGCCATGGATTTCGTATCTATGAATAACAAGTCTACGCTATCAAGAGTAATGTCTCCAATATATCGGTATGCATACCAATATAAAATGTGGATGTTACCCTTTGGTACATTAAAAGACATAAGTCAAAACAATAGGCCTACTATTCATTTCAGGATTAAAATACAACACATATGATTGTCTAAAGTGAATTAATTTGCCTAGATAGAATTATTAATCCAAATCAATTACACTTCATATCCCGATCAAATACACCATCACATATGACAATACACCAATATTTCTATTCTAGAGTCAACCTCCAATGGTCAAGACAAACCATCTCTTGTTAGAAATATAGACAACGTAACAATCTTTGCATAAATAAAGCACCCAACTTTATTCCCTCGATTGTGGATCTTATGATTGAGACCATCACCTTAAGAATCATGTCTTCTAGATAATCTGTCCATCATATGCTTAATTTTTAAAGGTTTAGACTGACAGTCTCAAACTTTTGTTTGCTTATCATACATTCAACAAATATGAACATAAAGAGGACAACATTTGGTACATGAATAATAAATGAACTCTTTATTGATAAAAATTTCTTCATAAACATATTACATTTTGCCTCCTTGGGGCATTCATGTCTAACATGCTAAAAACTTTGGCCATTTTCTCTCATATTTCTTTACTTCCATTTCTAGACTATTTAAGTTTAATTCAAAAGAGTCCTTATAATCTGTACCTATTCCACATAGTGAAGCAAACAATAATGGATGTAGTTCAATTCAAGAGTGAACCACTATAAATCTGCATGTGATATCTTTTATTTTGTTGTATTTTATTTCAAGTTTACTTTGCTTGCTGAACATAATCATTATTGGTGATCTTACTTGAATTCCCAATTTGCTAGGACTTAATAACGATAATTTAAGTGTCCGATCATTATGAAATGATCCATTAATTTTATTTTCCCGTTAAGTTTAATTGTAGATCTTACATCTATAGCTTGGCATCCATCGTGGGGCTCCCTGACCAACTCAAGGAATTCTAGCAACACTTTCTGTAATGATCCTAACTACATGGCTATTACTTTAATTACTTGACATATACTTATTAAGATTACTTAGATTTGCGGAACATTTTTTATTACCAATTTCAATAACCTTAGTAATTAATTTTGCTTAAACTATTTCGCTGCAATAGAAATTAAAACATATCATATTAGCATATTAGTCTTCCAAAACATACATATATAACTTTGTTGTACTGTTTACACATAATTGAAAAAGTCATAATGATCAAAAACTATTTGCGAAATGAAATGTGAGGAGTATCCATTCCCCATCTCCACTTGATCATCTGTCATTGCACCATCGTCCATCAGGTGTTATTTATAGGTTGCTTATCTAGAGTATAAACATACTTAGATAAGCTTTTGCTCAACAAGTATGAACTATGTCTCGCAAAATAATTGAGAATAAAATAGGATGTGCCAATTTTGCTTATAAATGATCATGTCTTATTAAACTTATGGCTAGTTGCATGCGATTGTCAGAAGTTAAGGTTTGCAAGGTCCCCAATAACACCGTAATCTAAATTGTTATACTAAAACATAAGCCTCTTTGTAGGTCAAAGGTTGATACGATACTCAAACGTAATTTATTCTTATAGGTTTCATTGAACTTATTAGTGAGTATACAGTATGACATGATATTGCATACTATAACATAAGGCATAAACATGCAATTATAATTTTTATAAAACATGTAAAACATTTTATTTTGAAACTAGTTATACTGTAAATGAGACTCCTATGTACCTGTTTTCCAACAGTAGAAATTGCTAACTCGCTAAGTTTTCTATCCACTGCTTGTTAAATTCTATAGAAGAACTCTCATTAAGAATGTGAGATTAGCTTATCGTATGCTATTTTAATTTAGCATAGTGTAAAAGAATTTAATTGTTTCTTAAAACATATTTTGCTTTATTAAAGGATCGTATAAATCATATTTTTATTATAAGGGTTAATTGATTAGATCTTCATAATTTAGTTTTCCTTAATTGTCCTTACTTGTATGTGCTAAGGTTGATAATTAATCAAATAATTGAAGCCACATATTAATGAGAAAAGATGGAGACAAAAAAAAGAGATAGGAAAATAATGTATGCTTGAAGCCACAAATTTATAGGCATAAGTAACCTTAGTTCTAGTCTAATTAGGTTCTTTTTTTTAGATAAGTATAATCCTAGTCTAATTATGTTTTCTTTTTTTTTTTTTTCTAAATGAGTGTAATTCTAATCTAATTAGATTTTCTCCTTTTTTTTTCTTTTTTTTTTCTTTTTCTTGTATACATTTATTTTAATATAATATAATATACATGTTATACGGTTAGTATTGTAAAAGTTTATATATAATATAATATAATGCAATGTAACTTAATTACAATACAAAATTATTTATATATAATAAAAATATTGCTCCCATGACCCCAAAAAAATATTAATTTACACATTATTCTTTTAGGCACTTCATATTATGTAATTTTTTAACGTCATAATAAAAAAAATGCTACAATGTAATTATTATGACATCATTAACATGATAAAAATAAGAAAATATGCAATAAAATTCATGTTATCATCAAGAATATAACTCTAGGGCATACATAACTCTAGAATATTATAAAGTATAAATTTAGAGTAATTGAAACTCTTAAAAAAAAATACTTTTTCCTTATTGTTATTTTTGACATGAACATCCCGAGCACATCAATTTTTGTGGCCGTCACTTGTAACATTACTAACAAAAAGTTAATTTACTTGACATAAATAATAATGGCAATTAAGATATCACGTTCTAACATTAAATTAATCTAAGTATCTATAAAAGAAAACGACAAGCGTTATAACTTTCCCCACCTTATAAGAGTTTCATCCTTGAAACTTAAAATAACTTTAGATAGTGAACTTCACATAGCCTCTTCCTCTTTGTAGTTACGCTATAAGACTTTAACTAATGTGATTTCCTTCTTTCTCAAAGTCTTGGTTCTAATATCATATCTTTTTTCCATGTAGCTTCTTTAATCTTTTTATTTCCCAATAACTCTTTGACTAAAAAAATATCTTTGTTCCCTAATATCTTCCTTTTCAACCAAAGACATAGGCGGCTTGTCCCTGTAAATTATATTCCCTCAAACTTCTTATTCTTTCTTTTTGGGCAAAAGATCATGGACCTAGTATGTAATTTCTTACCATATGAACATGAAAAAAGTTGTGTAAAAATTCAGTGTTTTACATCCTTTCCTTCTTCTAACGGTTTTGTCCTTGAAATATGTGTTGTAATGAATATGTTAAGAAATTTTTGATCTTTTTCCTTAACATTCTTTCTCTTCACATAAAAATTTCTTTGGAAGTCATGTCTAATTAGAGTCGTCATACATCCAACTTACAATATCATATGCAATTTTTTAAATTCTCTTCTTGCCTCTCTATTTATCCTCCTTCATAGAAGTATAATCTAAATGCAACATTAATTCTTTCTCTTTTCTTTATATCTCATATTCCATGTCTATAAACTTGTCTTTAATCACATCTCAAAAAAGAATTGTACTCTAAGAACTCTTTACTACAAAATATACAAATGATTCTAAAATATTCAGATTTAGCTTCAAGATACAGAAAAACATCATGGCTCTAATAAATCTACTAGTACATCCCCTCACTCGAGAAATAACCAATCCTGTTTATAAAAATGAAAATACACCAGACTTGAAGCTTGACTTTCTTTTCTACAAATTTCACAGTAGACTATTAAACATTGCTTTTGAAATATCATGTATCACCATAAAAATTTAAGACTTACTCTATCACCTGGTTTTATAATTTTCTCAACTAATGTCCTTTAAAAGAAAATAATAATCTCATGTTTATCTCTAGTCTTCGGCAATAATAATTCTAAAATACTCCATTGAAGTCTCTACTAATCTAAAGGTCATCCATAAAAGGAACTATTGTGTGTAATCTCTATCATATCATCTTATGAGCCATTTAATTTGCTAGAATGTCATCATAAATAATTTTCTCCCAAAATTAGTCCTCACTGAGCCTCAAACGTTCATGTAGTCAATCCTGTTGATAACATGTACATTTTCAAAATATCTTTCACTTGAAAAAATTACTATAGAGATATCACATATGACCTTACAAAATCCTTTTTTCAAACCTTGTATAATTCTCAAACTGGTTCATTAAAAATCCACAACCATCAGTATGCTTCTCTTGAGCCATATATCATTCATCAACTCCTCTATAACCTTTTCTCCAAGAAAGATAATATAATCACATAATTAACATCTTGTCACATAACTTCTTGAATATCAACTATTCCGTTATATATAAATAATGAGATAGGATTGCTTCTTTCTCCAAATAACATAAGTCTATGTTTCATCAACTAGTAAGATAATTATAATGTAGTCATAGGAAATGTAACTTAACATCTATATGTTAGAAGGTTAATAATTTATATACTTACTTGGAGGACTTGAAACTGACTTGTGGCGATGTATATTGGAAATAGAAACCACTTTGAAACCATAATAGTAACACTCCCTTACTAGTGCTACAAGAGACGTTTCTTAACCATTAAACTTAATAATTACCGATAAGAAGTTCAAAACAATCAACAACACTCAGAGAAATATCCCAAGAACACATGCATATATATTTTTTAAAACTACTTACCAAATTTGCTTCCCTTAGCTCGGTTAGCTGACGGAACACCTAAGATATTCAACTAACCCACCACCTACTAACTTATTTACAAAAACAAATATTTAACTAACACTAACTTACACATATAATGCAAGCACTCTTAATTTCTATAGAACAAATAACTAATAAAGAGTAATTACAAAGAAATCAAATATATAGCGTATCCTTTAACAAATGGCCTAAGAAACTAAAAATCTAAAATACAAATTACATTCAACAAAACATAAGTTCAAAAAAATATATCACAAATAAAACCGAGTCTCAAATAAAAAAAAAATACAGAACATAATATAGTAAATTTTGTTTGAGTTTAAATTCCTTTCATGACATGACTCCGTTTCCAATCCAACACTCCTTGCATACGCCAATTCTTGTCCTCTCCATCCTAGTCAACCTGCATCTTATCCTTATCTGTAACATGATATAAACTAAGTACAAGCTTAATAAGTACACATTCCCATCTCACAATGTAAAACATTTCATAAAAATTATTACATAACATCGTAATCATAATCATAGTATGCATGAGGCACAGGTTTATATAAAACATATCTTTTCTTTTAAACTTCCATATTAAAACATTATTTATTTTATCTTTAGGGGGCCTAAGTGTTGCACCATAAACATAAACATAGTTGAACAAAAGGAATAAGGTAGTTAACCCTAAACCAAATACACAAGTCCACCTTCAGGATAGTCTACCTAGCAGGACAAACATAAATATGGGGTATGCAATGCTTAATTAAGTGATACATATATATAGATATACCTTTAACATACCTCATCATTGAAACATCCGTTAAACGTTCTTCTTGTTGCAACAAGAGTTTTCATGAGAAGACAATATGTAAAAACAAACTTAAAAATTATCATGAAACATATTCTCAAAACTTTTTTGTAAACTTTCATCATGTTGCAGATGAAAATATACTTATTTGACTTGCTTGCTTATTAAACTTTAGATTGGTTGACGTTGCTGCTGTTCTCGGTGTACTTACCTTTTGGACGTTTATGTCAATCAGTCATACAATACATGATATTAATATTCATCTTTGTGCTATCATTTATTATTATATTACATCATCATATATCATTCTTTAAAAAAAAAAGCATCTTTAACTCACAAACATGAACTTAAAGTCAAGAAACATGAAGACAAAAAACTTGACCTTTAATTACTTGGAGAAATTAATCTCAACTTATAAGCATGAATAAAGTGTAAAACTTCTTTCATAACATAGCTAACATACATAAACTTCATTTAAATTTTCTTCTCTTGAAAATATTAATCCAAAATACCTTTTTCTAATTTTTAAAACATTCAAGTAAATCTGCCAATCATAAAAACTGACTGATCTTTAAGGATTTATAACCCTATATTTTTCAAGTTACATTCAAGTATGGTGTGAAAATTTGCAAGAATAAAGTTAAGACAGATATATATATTGTTTAGATTTTCTTTAGCCATAAAAGTTTTATTTGATAATTAAAATAAAACGTATAATCAAAATAACAAAAATCTTCTAGCAAAGCTTGGGCAGTGAGCAATCCTAATTGAAAATTATGTAGTAAATTATTTATGTCATAAAATAATTTATAAAAATTACTACACATAATAGACAAATAAAACCATAATAGATTCAAAATTCAACTTTAAATAAGTTCGAAGTAATTCAAAACAAACGTTCAAATTCAGAGTTAATATTAACACCAAGCATGCTAAACAACAAACATGTTTCATTCAAATATTTTTATAAAATCAAATTTGTATGATATGCTTCTAAAATTTTAATTTGACATGCTTAACATATAAATAAAAATTAAAAAATAATAAATTATGCAAAACACTTTTAAAAATATGATTTATCGTCTCATGAATTATCTAGAGCATTTTAGGCAAGCATTTATAACCACTGAGTTTTTGGAATCAACAAATTTTATCTTAAAATAACTAAAAATTTACAGACATTTAATTAACACATCAACAATGATTCATAATTTTTTATAGAATCAAAAGACGTTTTTTGTCACATAAAATAGACTCTATAAGACACAAATACAAATCTGTTAATAAATAAAACTTCGTTATTTGTGTTTGATTGAAAGCTCATAACCTTAAAAATATTTTAAATGAAAATTTATAAAAAAATCACAGGCACTTCTAACATATATACTCACATCAAATCTAAAAATCACAACAAAATAAAATCGTTTAATTTAAAAACATTACCAACAACTTACTAATAAACCAAAAACCCTAAAATTCTCTTATTTCACTCCAACAACAAAACCTTTTTTCATGAAATTTTATGATATTTTAATCATAAAAAAACATTGTTATAATCAAAGTAATAAACAAAATAATTTATTTTTCTTACAAACATACATGCATATACATTCACAACATAAAAGAATAATTTTCTAACAAAGTTTGTCATAAAACAATATATATCAATCATAAAAAATTCAAAACCATAAAAACCTTTACATTATACCTTAAATTCTTATGTTTTCTTCAACAAATGTGAAAACTTATACATAAAATCTCAAAAAGGTATTCCTTCTAGTTTGGCTTGAAAGAAAATAAGAATAACAAATTCTTGCGAGAGAAAATCTTGAAAAAATCAAAATTCCAAACTAATAGCACGTGAGGTTTAAGGAAGCAAAAAGAGCATAAAAGCATGGAGGAATATAAGAAAAAATGGAGGCAAAAAAAAAGATATGAATAATATTTGTGCTTGAAGCCACGTATTTATAGACATAAGTAACCTTAGTCTTAATCTAATTAGGTTCTCTTTTTTAGATAAATGTAATCTTAATCTAATTAGGTTTCCTTTTTTTTAAATGAGTGTAATCCTAATCTAATTAGGTTTCCTTCTTTTTTTTATTTTTTTTCTTTTCCTTTTTTTTTCCTTACTATATGTTTATCTTATTATAATATAATTATAACATAAATTTTATACGGTTAATATTATAAAAGTTTATATATAATCTAATCTAATCTAATCTAATCTAATGTAATTTAATTATAATTTATAATTATCTATATACAACAATAATATTGCTCCCATGACCCCAAAAAATATTAATTTACACTTTATTCTTTTAAGCACTTTATATTATTTAATTTTTTTAATGTCATAATAAAAAATGCTACAATGTAATTATCATGACATCATTAATATTATAAAAATAAGAAAATATGCAACAAAATTCATGTCATCATTAAGAATATAATTCTAAGGCATACATAACTCTAGAGTATCATAAAGTATAATTTTAGAATAAGTTGAAACTCTTAAAAAAATAAATACTTTATGCTCATCATTATTTTTGACATAAACATCCCGAGCACATCGATCTCTCATAATTGTCACCTATAAAGTACTAACAGCTTGACATAAATAATAATAGCAATTAAGTTATCACGTTCTAACGCTAAATTAACCTAAGTATCCATAAAAGAAAATGGCATGCGTTACATCTAAGGAGAGCTCTTGAACAAGTATAGGTGTTGGTCTCATACTTAGTATCATGATGTTACGGGCCTAGCATCATGGGCTTTTGCAAATTACATTTTAAAGTTTATTAAAAAACCATTAAAGTTTGTAGGAAAACCATATTTGTATAACTAAAATTTCTTGTTAAAAATCATATACTAAAATAGCATCCTAATTTGACAAAGCAACTAACTATAGACTTATATAGTTTTTTAGTGTTACAATTTCTTTGTAGGGCATAAATTAAAATTCAACCATAAATAAGCTTTTTGTTTAAAAACTAGTACCGAAAGCACTTTTTGTTAGTTTTAAAAGCTATAGTAAACTATATGTTAGAGACAGTTTTCTTAAAAAAAAAATTTCATGGAAGTTTCTCCTTTTAATGAGGTATAAAAGTTTTGTGCTTTACGAAAATTCAATTTTTTGTTTTTAACATATTTGTTTTCGGTGATTTTTGCAAACTTTACTGCTTAAATGATTTTCTATAAAAAGTTTCAACTGTTGTTATAAACTTGTTTTAAAGTCTAGTTTAGAGGTAGATTCTTACAAAAATTTTTTCACAAAAGTTTTTTCTCTCATTAAAATATAAAACTTTTATGTTCTACTAAAATTGTAAATCAGACTTTTCAAAGGTCCTTTTTATCAAAAACAAAAAACTATGGTTACTTCATCAGTTAAAAATAGGCAGTTTTCTAAATCTACCTATAACTATATTTTAGAGGTAGATTTTCAAAATTTTTTCTCCACGAGATTTTTTCGTCTTGTCAAAATAGAAAGCTTTAATGTTTTGCAAAAATTATGATTCGACCTCGAAGCATCCCATTTACTCCAAAACAATGGCTATTAGTTTTTACAGTTTTTGGCAGTTTTGTTAATCTGTCTATAACTATAATTTAGAGGTAGATTTTTTTAAAAAAATTATTCAGTTCTTTGACTTATCTAGATCTATGACTTTTATGTTTTGTAAAAATTAAGATTCGGTCTCGAAACTGTTCGTTTATGCTTAAACATTGGTTGCCCCCATTTGATAGTTTTTGAGCATTTTTTCACTGCTTTAAGCAGTTTTGGGAAATGACCCAGATACCTAATCTAGAGTCAAAACTACAAAAAAAAAAAAAAAAAAAAAAAAAAGCTTAGTCACAGAGATTTGATAAAAATTTCAAAATCTAAAAGTTTCATGTTTAGATAAAACCTGAAATTGGACTTTGAGGGATCTGTTTTTGTGCTCAAAGTAAGCAAAAAAGTTTTCCTCAAACATAAACTATACAAAACCCATTATAAATCATGCCTAACATGCACAAAGCTCAAACACTTTAACATCAAACTTGTACAAACCATAATAAACACCGACATAAAACTTATTACATGCCATAAACTCTAAATAATCATATACTAGATAAAACCTTAAACTTGATCATGCTTAAAAATAAAAGAGAAAAAGTTGAGAAAATACCCTTGAAGACACTCTTGGAAAACAACTCCTAGATGTCCTCTTCTCGTTTAATATTTTGGCTAGTGATTATAAGTGTGGAAAAAGAAAAAATTTTTGAGGGGGAAAGCTTAAGAAGAATTGGTTTTTATAAAGGGAATGGAAGAGAATGAGCAAAAAAAAAAATGAAATCTTGAAACTTGGGAATCTATTTATAGATGAATTAGACAAATTGCTAAGTTGTCTTAACTTTTTATTTTGCTTTTGTTAAGCTCTTAATTAAGCATAATTGAGCTAAATTTTTGTTTTAATACTCTCTAATGTTGGCACCACAAATGGGAAGAAGAGATGAAGAAAACATCTCATGACGACTACAAAATAATGATCAACATTAAACGTGACTGGACAACTTGCTTATTCTTCTTCTTCCACAAGAATCAGGGCTAGCTCCTTAGCTCTTTTCTTCTTCAAAGGTGGAGCTTGGATCCCAAATTTAGGCTTTGGTGGAAATGGCTTCAAAATGTCCATATCCGTCTGCTTAAATGGACTCTTTTTTTATTTTTGGTTCACTGTAGTTTTCTTCCCCTTTTTATTACTTGCAGCCGCCTTCAAGTCGCTGGGCAGTGAATTCCTCAATAGTTGGTAAAGTGATCTTTATGCTACTGAGTAAGATCTTTGATAGTAGAGCATTGTCGTTAGGCGATGGGGTGATAAACTTCGATGGACCATACTATTAGACTAGGTGCCTTAAGGATTAAATAATTGAATAAGTTTTTGGAGACATTTAATCAATAAAGAGTTTATTATTTTTGTATGTCAAATGTTGTTCTCTTTAAGTTCATTTCTATTAAATACATGATAAGCAAACAAAAGTCTGAGACTGTCAATTTAATATCATGCATATGATGGATAGATTATACGAAAGACATGAATCTTAAAGGTAATAGTCTAAATAATAACGTCTGCAATCGAAAGAATAAAGTTGGGCACTTTATTCATGCTAAGGTTGTTATGTTATCTGCATCCTTAATAGGAGATTACTTGTTTTGGTCATCAAAGTGGGATTTAGTGAGTAGAAACGTTGGTATATTATTATACGTGACGATATATTGGATCGTTGATTTGATTAATAATTTCATTTGTTTAAATCAATTCACTTTAGATAATCATATGTGTTACATCTTAATCCTGAAATGAATTAATGGGCCTATATTCTTGAGTTCTATCTTTTGATGTACTAAAGGATACATCTTGAATTAGATGAAGGTATGTATACTGATACATTGGAGACATGACTCTTAATTGATTTAGACTCGTTATTCATAATTATGGAATCCATATCTCTTTTGTAAAGTTAATGATATTCTTTTATAGGCATTATCCTTTAATTAGAAAATTAGAGCGCTTAATTATTTAGATACTTGATGTAACCGAATGGAATACTATTGATTCTAATGGTCAGATAATGGAGCATAAGATAAAAATAATTAGAAAAGTAGAACATAATTTATCTTTAAGCTGATTATTAATATCTTATAGAGATATTACACATTATGATATGTCATAGATGATAAGCTTATTGAAGCTTTATAATTTCACATAGTTTGAGAATGTAGCCTTAAGCTTTTAATGGAATAGCATTAGAGTTGATAATTATAAAATATACGTATATGAGATATATTATTTTATAATTATAGGAGCGTCCTCTATGCTAGCTCATAATAATTCCTATATCAATATGGCATGTTTTTCCTACATATTTGTGACTTATATTAATTATTAGATTGGCTAAAATTCGATAGATTGGATTTAATAATTCATATTGGTTTATTGGTTGAATTAATTTTATGAATAAATTCGAGATAAACATGTAGAATTATTTGCATAATATTTTATTTGATATGAGATAATATGTATAATCAGATATCTTCTCTATTAGATTATTTGAATTAAAATTGAGGCTCTATTTGAGATGCATGTATAAAATAAGATATTTTGAGATTTTAAGATAATCACTTGATTGGCAGGTCGGTGGCTGAGTTTGGCAGGCTGATGCCACCAGTTATGTAGGCCAGTACACGAGTTCAACATGTTGACCGTGCAATAATCTTGCTATGATTTTTTCACATGTTTTTTACCAGAAGTTTATCTAGACTCAAATTTTGAAAACTAATCTAATAAGGACCAAACCTAAATTTGACTATTATAAAAAAGGAACTGTTTTTCATTGTTTCTTAGATCATTTGAGAAGTATAGAAAGAGTATTCTAGTGAGAGAAACTCTGAAACTCCCAAGGGGCTATTGTTCAACATCTGGAATCTTAGCTCTTAGTTTTCTCAAGTGGTTAGAAGGAGAGGTCATCGGAGGAAAAACTATATGTTATGCGATCATCTGCATTCCGATTATTTGTTGAGGCTCTTCTAAGACGTTCCTATCTAGTTGCATTCTCTATAGTTTTCAATCTATTGAAAAGGTATATAAAATTTTTTATTAATTTGTGTACTTAACATGTCAAACTTGTTATTTAGAAAAGACTTTGATTTAAAAATTTTAAAATTTCACAACGTTTATGTTTTCCAATAATTGGTAACCATAGTGTCAATTTTACAAGTTTGTGATCATGCTATTTACATAAATTACATAATCTTATTATCTCCTATGTTTGAATTAAATTTTTTAGAGAGTTGACACTATAAGGTTTCTATATAATAATTATATGTTGTCATGAGATTATATGGTGAATGTTTATTAATTAATTATTGTTAATTAAATTTCTGCTTTAATTATTATATTAATTAATTAATTTTATCGGTTATGATTTCTTGAGGTTAAAATGTGCATCCAGGTTTTTTATGTAATTAGATGGTGGTCTATCATCATGGTCTAGGATTTATTATTTTTAATTTTGATTTGTAAAATTTGTACTAAAATAATTATTTGAAGGGAAACGGATCTAAAAGTTGGAGATGATTGCATTCTATGTTTTTTTTTCTATATTTATAAATTTTTATGTTTTAAATTGTTGAAAAATAAATTAAAATGCTTAAATATTATTTTTACAAAAGTTTAGAAACACGTTATTCGACGTTGTTCGGTAGGCAGGTTATCCTATATTGGCAGGACGATGGCCGCAGACCAATAGGCCAATGCTCATAAACTAGCATGCCAGTAGCTAGCAGAACCTTTTTTTAAATCAGTACATTTTTTGGTGTAGTTTTTTATTTTTGAGACAACTTTAAGAAACATGAAATTTTATGATAACTAGAAAAATAAATTTTTGACTGATATGAGATTGAAAATTGAAGATAGACGTCACATGAAGAAGGATACAATGAGAAGATACAAGATGAAGAAATATATATGTTTCAATTGATTTTTTGTAATCTTTATTTTCTTTCTCTATGATGGAACGATGATATTACGGTTGTTTATTATATTACTTGTAGCTTAGCTTGTTGCATTACTTGTCTACATTATAATATCTTTTGCCATGTGTGTTGATAACATGCCATGTAGAATAAGGAGTGTCGCTCATTAAAAATTGTTAATACATGTTAATATAAAATCTTGATATCTAAAATATTTAGGGAGAGAAAGTTTTCAAAGAGAAGACCTAAGGCCTCCATCTTTAGTCCATAGGTAATACATAGTGGTTCTGACCCCTAGAAAGGGATTGCGTTATGTATCAGGTTGGATGTCCAAAAAAATAATTTGCTTTAGCAAGATTTATCATTGTTTGCCCCTAGGTGTCAATTATAAATTATAGATAAAGTAGTTGAAACGATAGTTATACACTTAAAATTAACTTTATTATTAACCTCTCCTAGGAGCTCTATTAATAAATTTAATGGCCAAAAAATGATTATTAGTATATGCTATATCAAACGGGTCTTAAATGGTATATACTATTCAGAGGGAATCCATATTCCTAATTGAATTTGACAAGTATCCCCTAGACGGCTTCTTAAATTCTGAGTTAGGGATTATCGTTGTAAGTTTTGATTTTTTCAAGGTTTTGATACATAAACACATTGTATGCTTATTTATTTATGTTATCTTACTAAATTGTTATTGAATGTTTACTTATGCTTGATATATGATTCTTTATTGTAGATCTAAATGCCTAAAAACATTTTATCTTTGATACTTGGTAAGAACATTTTAACTGGCAAGAATTATAATGATTGGAAACGGAACCAAAATATTGTCTTATCCTTTAAGAAATTGAAATCTATGCTTCCTTCTACATCTACTGGCGAATCTACTAATGAACAAATCTAAGCGTATGTTTGTTGGAAAAATGCTAATGATCAGGCCTACTATTATATCATGGCTAGCATAAATAACATGCTACAGAGTCAACATGAAGATTGTGAGACTAGTCAATAGATCATGGATAACCTTGAGGAGGCCAAGCCTTGACGAAGCAAGAAGGGTTCTTTGGAAGCTTCTTAATTGCAAACAAAGACAGGGGACGCTTGTGAAGGAGCACATGATGTTGGTTATGGGTTACCTCGCTGAGGCTCAATCCCTTAGAGCCAACATTGATGTTGAATCACATATGACTATAATGTTAGAAACTCTTTCTAAGGAGTTCATCCTGTTTACAGCTTCATAAAATTTGAGTAATAGATAAGATGTGACTTTAACTATGTTGATGAAGTAGTTGTAGGAGTTTGAAATTCTAATCGGGGAAGCTTCGGCTGATGGCGAGGCAAACATGGCGGTTGCATCTGGTTCCAATTTTAACTCTAGGAATAGAAAAAAGGAAAAGGCTAAAAATGGGAAGTTTTCTATTTTGGCAAAAGGCAATGATAAGAAGAAAACAAAGAAGAACTTGAAGAAGCTAAAATGTTTCTTTTATGGGATGATCGGGCATATAAAGAAGAATTGCAAGGACTCTCAATCCAGAGGAGGTAAGTGCGAACTTCTAGTTGTTGAGATCTACTTAATTGAAGAATCAAGGTTCAAAGAAATGAGAAGTCTGCTATATGAGTAGTTCATGTTACAGATGGGTGATGAATCTTTAGTGTTGGCTGAAGCTGTGGGAGATGTTTGAAGCATGTAAAAAAAATGGTAAGGAAAAAATTATAGATAGATATGTACAAAATAGAGTTTGATCTTCCTTGATGTCACCTTCAGCACTTTGAAGCTCCCGCTATTGTCCTTCAAACTTGGAAATTGGAATAGAAGTTTAGTCCTGTATAGCTTTTTCAAGATTTTTTGTTTCTGTAACTTTTACCAAATCTCTCTATCTTTTCTCTCTCTTTTCTCTTCTTGTCAAATTTTACTAAAATTTTGTGTTGCTATTTTAATATGCTTGCTTTCTTTATGTTTTGTTGGCTTATAAGATTGCTTGATTTTTTCCTTCTTGGAGTTTTTTCTCCCCTTTTTCTTTTCTTTTATGTGTTTTTACAATGAATCTTTGAGACTTTAGTCTTCTAAAGGCCCGTTTAGTAGACAAATTTGTATTTTATTGATCCAGAATCTTTGAATTTGAGTTGTATATTTTGAATTGTGTAATTTGAATTAATATCCGAATTGATATTTAAATGTATAGCTAAAGAGTTAATATAAATAGGGAATAAAATTAGAATTTGTGTTTAGATAGATAATAGAAAAAGTTTTTGATTTATTAATAAATCTAACAAAATCTTAATGTTTATGATATAAAAAATAAGCAATATTGAACATTAATTTATTCCTTTCTTCATTATGAATGCAATAAAAGAAGAATTGTCTCAATTGGATATCAAACGAAGAAGTTATGATTTTTTTTCCTCAAGTATAGGAGAGCAAGAAAATCTAAAAAAAAAAAAGTTATTTTGTACTATAGCACTTGCATTTAAATCTTACAAATTTAAGGCAGCCCAAAACTCAAATTTAATACTCAAAAACTCAGTTGAGATTCAAATTGTAATTCAAATATTGATGCAACCATCGAGGGTATGCTGACACCCTATTCTCGAAGATCACTCTTCGCTTGTCTGGCTACCCTACTCAGATGATGCCATTTTTTATATCCACAAGACTCACCTCTTATTAGCACCTCTTCCCAAGGTGCTCCCTAGGGCCTTCACTGGCTGCATATAAGATGTCGCCTCCTTAGGAAGAACATGTGCTCAGAACGGACTAACATAGCCTGTAGCCAGGCAATTCTAAAGGCCGACACATGGCCTTACTATAGCCCTTAGATGAAGGGTTACCCATCCTCTAGGATCATAACACTTGTCACCTACCCCCTATCACAACTAGATGGAGCACCTGGGTCATGGATCAAACCTATCCTACACCTGGTCTAGGTGGTGGTCTATAAAGATAAAGCATTTACTCTACTTGAGAGATACGTGGACTTTCTCACCTAAACCTACTCTCGATCTTGGTCAAACAAGTAGTTGACTTGAGCATCGGAAAGCCCTTAGCTGGCACCACATTGGTGTCATCTCTAACCTCTAAAGCGTCTCCACTTCTTGTTGCAGGTTCACCTCAAGAAGCCGAGACGAGCAGGCCAGGTAGTTCGACCACCGTATGCAGTCGCATGTGGCATTGATCAGCAGCAAAGCAAGCGAAACATCAACATTTGGCCTAGAAGTAGGGCCTTGTGCTTTTCTAATATCCCCATTTGACATGACTACAAAAGGAAACACTCGAGATGAGATTCCTAGACAATAGGGGTCGGGGAACAACTAAAACCAAAACCAAGCCAGTCCTCGTGGTAGGCCCCGTGAAGTTAGCTCCTGATCAGTGGCCAAGGCAATGGGGGTAGAGCAACCCTAGTTGTAGAGGACCTAATCCGAGAATTGACCACGGCAGTGTGCCTTCTCATGTAGTGGATGGCACAACAACAAGCACAACAACTGCCCTTCGCTTTCTTTCTGCTAGCTCGGGAAGACCAGGCAGGTGGTCGAGCAAGGCTAAGGGACGGTTCCCATGCTAAGGGAGACTTTGAGCAAGCCAGGACCTAAACCTTAGAGAGTGTCTCCTAAAGCAACCGTTTAGTCCAAGATGGTCAGCTTGGACCCCAAGATGACATGACTGCTCCCCATAAGGTTCATGGGCCTCAGTATTTAACAAGCTTGAGAGTTGGGGTGCTTGTCTCACTCGAACCGACTGGAAGCTCAAGGCAATGTAAGGGTAAAAGGTGGAGCCCTGTATAGACTGGAGCTACTGAAGACATTAACAACTAAAATTATAAGACCTGCAATGGCAAATTGATCAGATTAGATATAGCCATTACGGGGCCAACGAGGGTGATATGCCTGACATACACTCTTTATTGATGCAATCATGAGGGCCCCCATGCCGAACAAATTCAAGGTGCCCCAAAACAAGGCTTATGACAGAACAGTAGACCTAGATGAACACCTCGAACTCTATAGGGGCCACATGATACTACACAATGCCAATGACACAGCAATATGCAAGGTGTTCTCATTGACTCTGATTGGCTTAGCTCAGCATTGGTTTAAGCATATTGAGCCAGGCACTATGAGCTCCTTCTGGTGGCTCTCTGATACGTTCTCAATAGCTTTGCCCTACCAAGATAAGAAGGAAAAAGGTTACTCACCTCTATATTGTAAAATAAGGAGATGGGATATGTAGGACTACATTAATCACTTCACCTGAGCAGCACTAGAGGTGAGGCATATAGAAGACGAGACCCTCAAGCACACCTTCTGTGAAGGGTTACAAGGCAGGGGCTTGCTCTGGTTGCTCGCCTTTGGAGCAACCGAGCACTTACTCCTAAACGCTCTTATATACCTAAGGACATACGGACGCTGTAAAAGAGCCACTAAGATTGAGAAATGAGTAATCAAAAGGGAAAAAAGAACAAGGATCCACCCGACTATGGTGAGAGCAACTAGTGCAAGAAGCTGAAACATGACAAATCGAAAGTTCTAACCAGCAAATTCCAAAGCTACAAACCTTTGATCGTGACTATTGACAATGTATTGAACTACATAAGCAACCACAATCTACTAGTGGACCCACCTCCACTGAAAGGGAACCAAGTGAAGTAAGACTAGAACAAGTATTGTAACTTTCACAAGGACATTTGGCATAATACACGGGATTGCATCTAGCTGAAACATCAAATCGAGAAGGTCGTTAGAGATAGACACCTCAGGGAGTGCATTAAGCAAGTTCTTACCACCGACAATAACACAAGAAGAAACGACCAGCTAGCCATGGAAGGCCAACCTAAAGCACAAAACGCTGGCAATTTGAACGCTCTGGACACGCCAAACATATTGTATACAATCTTTGGTGGGCCAGTTACTTGGGACACTGCTAGTGGTTAGCAAGCCTATGCCTGAGAAGCTCGCTTATTTAAAAGGAGAGACCTAATGAACATATCTGAGCATATCAATAAGATATGTTGGTAGGAAGACATTGTAATTGCCTTCACTGAGGAGGAAGTAGATCGGCTTATCCAGATTGCAAACAATATAGTTTGGTAGGTGGTAATCGACAATGGCAACTCTGTAGACATTCTATTTAAGCAAGTCTTTGACTAACTGAAGATCAGTAACATTGTGCTTTTCTAGGTTCAAATCCCCTCTACGGCTTTTTGGGAGAGTGTGTTTGGGCAGTGGGCAAGATCTGTCTTTCGGTCACCCTTGGCAAAGATTGCTTCAGTCGCACAGTTGGTGGAATTCATGGTAGTCGACAAGCCATCCAAGCACAACATCATCATTGAAAGGCCAACCTTAAATGCTTTAAAAATCATGGTCTCCACTTATCACCTGGTCATGAAATTTCCCACAGAGAATGGACTCGGAGTAATAAGGTCAAGATAAAAGGACTCCGGAGATTGTTATGCAAAGGCCGTAAAGGAGGCAGTAGCCCAGCAATTGAATGTCTCGACTATTTATAAAGTAAATGAGATCGAATTCCCTACTAAAGAAGGAGCAAAAATGTTGTTCTACCTATACCCATGGCTTCCCAAAGAAGAATTACGGGCAACACCCATAGAAGACCTTGTCCTCTACCACTTGGACCCTGAACATCCCGACTGAACGGTCATGCTCGAGTTTTAACTAAGGTCTAAGATCTGGGCAGATCTAGAGAAATTCCTAATGGAATATTAAGATGTGTTTGCCTAGACCCATGAAGACATGCCAGGATTGACCCGAGCATCATCAGCCATCATTTAAATGTCAATCTTGAGCACAAGTTGGTAAGAGAGAAGATCCTTCAATCCAAAGAGCTATGATGCCATTAACGAAGAGGCTTAGATTTTGCTAAAGGTCAAGTTCATCCGAGAGGTCGCCTACCCTGAGTGGTTGAAAAATGTGGTCCTGGTCAAAAAGGCCAACAAAAAGTGGCATGTCTGTAATGACTTTACGAACTTGAACAAAGCCTACCAAAGGATTGCTTCCCTTACCTCGGATCGACTAGCTGGTAAATGCAACTGTCGGCCATGAACTGCGGAGCTTCATGGATGCATATTTCAGATATAATCAAATCAGGATGGCTAAGGAAAATAAAGTTAAAACTGTGTTCACAACCGATCAAGGCCTCTTCTGCTATGTCGCTATGCCATTAGGGTTAAAGAATTCCAGAGCCACCTAGTAAACAAGATGTTTGTTTAGCGGATTGGAAAGACTATGGAAGTATACGTCGACGAATGCTTATGAAGTAAATCTAGACAGCTGATCAAATCACCGACGTCTGGGACAACTTTGAAGTCCTCAGATAATAAAGATGAAGCTCAACCTGACCAAGTGCACATTCGGGGTAGAGTTAGAAAAGTTCCTTTTGTTTATGGTTAATCACCAAGGCATCAAGGTCAACCATACTAAGGCCTGAGTAGTTGTAGACATGTACTCCCTTTGCATAGTCAAGGAAGTCCAGAAGCTTACTAGAATGATCGTCTTCCAAAATCTTATCTGGCCATGCCTTTGCTCTTATCCAAACCTCTGCCAGGAAAAATACATTATGCCTATTTGGCAGTATCCTAGAAGACGGTCAGCTCGGTCTTGGTCTGAGAAGAAGAAGGAATTCAGAAGCTAATTTACTACACCACCAAAGCATTCCAAGGGACCAAGAGGAGGTACCTACCATTAGAAAAGTTGTATTTGGCCCTGGTTACCTTTGCTGAGAAGCTCTAGCCATACTTCCAGGGGCACACCATCCAAATCCAACCAAGTACCCTTTGTGCCAAATACTCCAAAATCTAGAAATTTTTGGTCGGATAACCAAGTGGTCGGTTGAGCTCAAGGAATTTGAAATCCAATTTGTGCCATGGATGGCCATTAAAGCATAAGCACTAGCCCATTTTATAGCTGAATTCATGAGCGCCGACTAGGCCACCCTGTCAATTGAGAAGGCACCCATGGAAGACTTTGATCCTGTCAGCAATAGTGCGAACAAACCCAAAACCAAGTGGAAATTATTCATGGACTGATCATCTAGCATGAACGGTTTAGGAGCTAGACTCGTGGATCTATCATCCAATACCTTACCATAGTTAAACTACCCGGCGACTGAGAAGAGCCCTAGTGCGTTCGTAATAGCTTGGCCTAATATTCGATGATCAAGGGAAGACTTTGCTAATGTGGCTATACCACTCCCTACTAGACATGTGCCGGACCGTAGGAGGTCCAGTATCTCATAGAGGAGATCCATATAGGCCTGTGTGGCAACCACAAGGGTAGTCGTTCCTTGTCCTTTAAGTGTCTCTACCAAGGCTACTATTGGTTGACTATGGACCAAGACTAAAAGGAATACACCTACAAGTGCTTTAAAGTTTCAATAGTTTGCTTGGGTGATTGCACATCACCCCAAGCTATTTAACTTGGTCATGTATGCCAGTCCATTCACCAAGTAGGCCATTGATCTTATAAGACCTCTCCCGGTGGCCTAATCACAATTTATTGCCTAGTGGCCATTGATTGCCTCACAAAATGGATAGAGGTCGAGCTTTATACATACATGATTAAGGCTAAGTACACCAACTTCATCTAAAAAAAGATAATCTATAGATATAGTATCTCATACACAATAGTCACCAACAATGCCAAATAGTTCGAAGCAGCAAGCCTTCTAAGGGTATGTGAGTAGCTTGACATCAAGAAGGTCTTCTCCTTGCCAGGGTATCCTTAGAGTAATGGGCAAGTTAAGGCCATCAATAAGACTATCAAGGACAACCTGAAGAAAAAACTAGAAGGCCTCAAAGGTGCTTGGATTAACAAACTTCCAAAGGCACTCTGAGGATATCACACAACTGTTCAGACAGCCATGGGAGAGACTTATTTCTCCTTGGTCTATAGAGCTAAATCTATGATCCTATTAGAAGTTGGCTTACCAAGCTATAGGGAGGAACACTATGATGAGCAATAGAATGCCGAGCATATGATGGCCGAACTTGATTTGGTTAAAGAGAAGCAAGACACTGCCTAAATCCGAACATCTACCTGAAATAAAGTTGTGGCTTGGTACTATAACAAGTAGGTACAACTGAAAAACTTTAAAGTTGGAGACATAGTCTTGAAAAAAAAATGATTGTCCAGTAGCCTAAGCTTGGATCTTTTGGGCCCAAGTAGGATGGACCGTTTAGAGTAGTCGGCATCATCCGACCTGACATATACAAAATTACCAACATTGAAGGAAACATGCCCACCCATCCATGAAATAGTGAGCACTTGAAGAGATTGAAATACTGAGCACTTAAAGAGATTTTATTGCTGACCTAAGAGCCAGACCACTTTTTGACCTTTAGCTTTGATATTCTTTTTGTAAAGACTATAAAAATCAGCCAATCAAGGCAGAAAATGAATGTACATTAAATATACATCAATGAATAATACAAATTCAAAGATTCCATACGAATAATAGAACAAAAAATGGACTGAGATGATACCACGGTTCAAGCTCGGGCCATCTTTCCTAACTCCAACCTTGGGGAACGTCATTTTGACTCTTAATCGTGGGAGGGCCATTGAAACTCCTAATTGGGGGGCTGGTTGGCACGAGTCCAATTACACCACGAACTACCCAACCTGGGCACCTAGAACTATTGACTAAGGACAAAAAATCCCTACCATAATTAAACTTGTAGAATTCTTAAATGACTCAACAAGTCTGGGGGTATAGGTGTATTATGACACCATACCCCAAATCCAAGTAGAACATGCTAAAAAAAGGGCAGAACTTGCTTGAAAACTACAAGTATGCTAAATAAAATACATATAAATGAATAAATCTAAACAACTCAATAGTTGGGAAAATTCAAATATTATATAGATAAATGTCTGAGGGAAGTACAATAACCAGACACCTCCCATCACTAACACCAAATTAAAAAAAAAATAAGATGAGAACTAGAACCTTAATTGTCAGGCCGAGTGTTGTCCTTGGCGTCCTCGACATCCAAGTCCACTACAGCTTGCGTCGCATCTTGCTCTTGCCCACCACTATCCTGGTTGGTTAAGGCTAGGGTCTTCTCTTCATTTTTTCCTCTTTCCTCACCTCCATCCTTTTCCTCCTCAGGGTCGGCAATAAGCAACCAATCCAATGTAGTGGCCTAAGGATGCTTCATCAGGATATGGCCTTATAAGTCCTTCATTAGGATATAGCCTTATAAGTCCTTCATCCTAAGGAAGTACTTATTAAAGAGCTCCTTGGTGCGCTTGAATTCCTCCATCACTTGGGTCAGCCTGCTTGGTAGATTCTCCCTAAGGAACCTCCTATACTCTGCCCTCACTTCCTAGCCCATTTCTTGAGCTTCTTCTTAGGCCTAATTAGCCTCTTCCTTAATCGTTTCTAATTCAACTCTGACCTGAGTCGGCTCACTAGCACTCTCCTCCAACTTTTCCTCAACCTCACCAGTCTTTTGGGTGACTTTTTTAGCCCTATCCTAGAGCATGTTGACTTATTTCTCGGCCTTAAGGTCGGCAATCTTTAAACTTGCATAAGCCTACAACGTCCAGTGTTAGTAAAGCCAAATAAAAATGTCCCAAGGAAAAGAAGCTCAGATTCCAAGACCAAACCTACCTAAACAAGCTGATGGAAGGCCAATTCGTAGTACTTTTGGTAAGACTT
>CAMOHE010046910.1:9387-36566 GCA_946598075.1 Artocarpus hirsutus
TAAAAAATTAATATTATTTCATATATATAATATAAGCCTTTAAAAGATTAAACCATGTTTCTCTTATCACTCATCTTCTTATTGAAGTGGTATAAAACTCTTCTAATTTTATTTTATTTTTAATATTATATATATTAACGTAGGCGGGTCACAGCCAGGTTACAGGTCAAAAACGGGTCACGGGTCGTATTTTTTGACATTATGCATAAGAAACGGGTTGACACGGGTCAGGTTAGTGTCAACCCGTATCAAAACGGGTCGGGTTCGGGTTGAGAAATCTCAACCCGTTCGTGTCATAGGTCGGGTTAGTGTCGACCTATTTTTGTAAAAATTAACTCCAACCCGACCCGCCAACCCGTTTTGCCACCCCTAGATGAAGCATATACAATTGCGTTATCAATTCATCATATCAGCCCTGGAGGATGGAGTGTTAAAGCTTAAGAAGATTCTTAGGAGTCAAAATCTAATGGATATGCTTACGAAAGCTATTCTGATCGAGAAACTAAAGTTGTGCACAACTTCAATTGGACTTCTCTATGAGGCGTGAAAAGTTGTTGCCGTTGCAGTTGGAGACATGGTGATTGATTAGTCTCCAAGTGAGAGATTGTTGCAGGTGTGGAGCCAAATCAACCAGCAAAGAAAGAAGAGAACAAAAAAAGGGGGCAGAGCCCTGGCGCTGCGGCGCCAGGTTTGGGCACTGCAGCACCACCCTAACCAGCGCCGTAGTGCTCGTTTTGAAAGCCGCGGTGCCAAGAGTCTGGTTTTGCACAATTTCTTAGAGAAGAAGTCGGGATTCTAGTGGAAATTTATGTGTGGGTACTAGGGTTTCCCAATTGTAACAGTTTTTTCTCTTTTTCTTTAAGGTATAAATAGAAATAAGAAGGCTAGGGCTTATTATGAGCAATTGTGACTCATATTTTTGTGAGAAAGGCATATTTTGAGCGTGAGGCGATTGTGGTGTGTGAGAGAGCTAAGAAAGATTCGGGAAACACAAAATTGAGATTGTGTGATAAAATTTCTCTTGTAATCTGTATTCATGTCTTTCGTTATAGTAGAATCTGCAGCGGTAGAAATAAGACGTAGTGTCAAATTTGGACGAATCTGTATAAAAATTTAATGCTCTTTTTCTTCTTCTTTTTTTCTGCAATTATTCGTTCTTGGTGTTCTTAGAATTAGGAAACGCCTAATTCCCCAACACAAGTTGTTCATTCACAAAAAAAGAGAGAGGGAGAGAGAGAGATAAAGATACAGATACAAATACAGCCTTGTTTTGTTTTTCAGCTCAATCATGTATGTGCTTTCACTTTTTCATTATTGTTTTTTGTCATCACCTAATTTTGTGAAAAAAAAAAATTGCACCAGTAAAGTAGGTTTTCCAGAAATGTTATAGGGATTGTGCTATTCATGATGTCCTTCATGCTATTATTTATGTGATTTTTTTATAACAAAAATAAAATCAAATCACAAATAATTGGTTTGGTCTTTTTGGTCTTAAAGCCCAGTTGTTGGAGAAAATTCCCCTCACAAGGTTCTACTTGTCGATTAATTAAGAGTGATTTAAAAAGTAATGTACTTAAAAGAGCTGAACGTTTTGATTCATACCTCCAGATAATAAAGCTTTGAATTTGTGCCCCTTAAAAACTGTTATTTTTACCGAAACCATAAATCCAATCTTTTGAGACTCACGATTTTACAAATGTCATGCATATGTGTTTGAAAAAGTGGTGGGAACTAGTGGTTAGAACCACTTTTACTGTAGCATGTGAGAGCTTTTTGTAGCGATTTTTTTTATTGTTACTGTAGAGAGCTTTATGCTGTTTATAACTGAAAAAGTGATGAGAACCACTATTGTCAAACATGGGATAAAAAGTTTATAATGCTAAGAAAAATATTCTTATAGATGTAGAGAAAGAAGAAAGAGTTGACAGAGTGTTAGGGCTTGTTTGAATTGATTAAAAAAAAGATTTGAACAACTTATGCTAATCATTTTTAAAAAGGGTATTTTTATGAATGTTACCTTTTAAAACTTATTTTTATAAATGTTATACATGCTTAAGTTTAAGTGTGATGTAACTTAAACATATTATACAATGAGAGTGGGCACACCTTTTTTTAAGTATGACATGAACATGCATATTTTTTTAAATGTAGCATAATATGTAGATTTATCCTTTTAAAAAAATATAAACAATAATATGTCATAATTTTTTTAAGCTTTATTTTTGATAGCATGAATAAACCAACTTTTTAAAAGTATAGGATAACATGTAATTTCCTCTTACCGAAATTTCCCCAATGGTCAAGAAGGTAACCAATAAGATTACCATCGGTAATTTATTAGATGCCATCGAAAGGTTTCCTCTAATTACTAGCACCGGTCACAAGAGACTATAGAGTAATCCCTCAAATTATTTATGGTAAATACATATTTACAATGTAAACATACTATTTACCTCAGATTTTTTTAAAATATACTTTTACTTCTTTAAGTTAAAAAAAATTATTTGCTGCAATTTCTCTAAATATACTCTGCGCCTTTTTTTCCTTTTTTCAATTTCCCGCCCTTTTTGAGCAACTTTGAATTAATCCCGCGTTATAAACAGTAAAAAGTTCTCACATGCTACAGTAACAATAAAAAAAATTGACAGTAAAAAGTTCTCACATGCTACAGAAGTGGTTCCCACCACTCTTCCGAACACCCACGATATATGCTCTTACGGTTCAAGACCAGATCAAAATCCCTTGAACTTTTAGGGCCTGAAAAATTGCTCATGAAACAAAGATTGACATTTACATTTGCATTAATGAAAACTCTCTTATCCTCTCAATAAATTATTCAAGAATATATATGTATATATATATGTATAAAAGTTGCATATGGAAAAGCTAAAGCTTGAAAATGTCAAATTAGCTTCATTCTATCATTCATTGTCTGGTACATATTGATGCACAATCATAATATCAAACCCTCAACTTCATTGTTAGATTTACATGACGAATGGAAAGAACATATCTTAAAATGTCAACTCCTTTTCTTTAACACAAGAATGCAGTATTATTGCCCAAGGTGGATCCCTCTTGTCTGACTTGTCAATTAAATAAACGATTTACATACCAAATTTAGATAGCCAGGCAAGCCTTAAAATAATATGAACACCCTTTTTTCTGCGGAGACACTAAAAGGTCTTTTAGGGCCAATATGCACCAAAAAATTGTAATAATAAACTTCTCCCTTCCAAAAATTTCAAGTTCTCAAACAAAGATATTAATAAACCTTTTGGGTCCTTACCAACCATAGCTGCTTACAGTTCTTGTCAATTATTTTTTTCACATGAATCTGTAAAGTGTCGTCATTTTACATCTCTTTCTGGTGCTGCTTCATGTCGAAGGGCCATCCGGAAAATTGATATCTTCAACCAAGCTTTGTTGTTGTGATAGGATTTCTGATATTATGCTTGTGACTGTGGCAAGTTGTCTGTCTTCTTCTTGCATTCATAAGGTTCTGCCAAAAAAGAGAGTCTGCTGATCATAAGAATCTATTAGAGTATGGTGACTCGAATGCAGTTTGGTTCAACTTGAAAAGCTCGTTATGCGACAATTGTAGTGAAAGGACAATTATAAGATTTTTTATAAGATCTATGGTGATAGCGGAGAGATCGGGCACCACAGTATGGACCTTTATGTTTTAGACTGTTTGGTTTATATTTTAGGCCCATTAGGTTATATCACATATTAGGGTCTTGTTTATGCATATATATATATATATATATATGACGAATTGTATTAAGGTTTAGTATTATCGACTTTTAGCCCCATTAGGTTATATCACATATTAGGGTCTTGTTTATGCATATATATATATATATATGACGAATTGTATTAAGGTTTAGTATTATCGACTTTTAGCCTCTCTAATCGTTATTATTTTATAATCTTTTTCGAATTTAGTGATTTTTTTCTCCTCTACCTGTAGTTTTTTTCCCATCTTAAGTTTTTATGTAAATTTGTTTGTACTCTTGTTTTTGTTTCTATCGTATTATTTTTGTAATAGAATCCACCTCTAAATGACACGGGACTCGTTATTAGCTTAAGCAATAGACCATTTACAGGAATAGACAGGACAGTTGTTGAGTCACTTCCTTTCTTTAGATTCTCCTCTCTAAAGGGTTCAAAGGAAGGGCCGGAATGCGTAGCCTGTCTATCGAGATTCGAAGATATGGAAGGTCTTCGGTTGCTGCCAAAATGCAAACATGCGTTTCACATGGATTGCATTGATCATTGGGTTGAGAAGCACTATAGTTGCCCTCTTTGCAGTCATGAAGTGAGCTCTGAGGATTTGAAACTCATCACGTACTCAAATAGTATGAAATTCTCGTGGAACACCAATCAGAGCTGAGAGATAAGACTCAAACAACATGAAGTTATTTGTTCAGAGACGAGAAAGTCAAAGTCAAGATTCAGCATAGTAAGCATTTTTTAGTGTAATTCAAACTTCTTATTTTGTACGTGACCAAATCATACCTCAACAATCTTGCAGTGTTTTTATCAAACTGTGTTGAAATATAATAAGAAAGGTAACGGGTTTGGAAAGTAAAGTATTTTAGTAAATAACATGGAGTGACTCGATGGGCATTTTTTAAATTGTTAAACAAAACTAAGAATCTACAACACATGTTGCTATGCACAATAATTTATAGATAGGTCTTTTACCTAAATGACAAGTAATTCTAGATGATCTTGCATTCTAAAATTTGATCAAGCTCGAACCAATAAGTTTTACCTGCTACGTGTCTTTTTCTTGGTGTGCATTCTTAGGATATGCTGCCGGATTTCTTGTTTATGTATTGCTTCTATTTAAAGCTTATTAGTTGTCCCATTATACATGCAATATTTTTAGGGAATGGACTAAAATTTATGCTTTTTTGACAGCCTGTGGGACAAGCACAAGCTAATAGCATCTTCATCCACGCCTGTGTCTCTAAAAAACATCTAAGTTTCATTGAGGACGAAATGAGAAGGAAATTTCCCTTGGCTTCTGCCTGCATAATATTCAGGGTTTTTTTTTTTTCTTTTCTGAGCAATTATCTTTTTTTTTTTTTTTCAAACCTATTATTATTGGGAAAACCTATTACTGTGCTCATGAATGAGAGTGTTTTAATTTTTACATGATGAAGTATGAAAAGAATTTAAATACGAAAATTATGAAATACCGGTATCCTACAAAATATATTATCCTCAGATTTACGGAATAATATCAATGTCATTGTAGCGTCTATAACTAAACAAAATCACGTGAAGTTATATTTGATATTCAAGATATATACGTGTGTGTATATATATATATATTGTTATATATATATATTTGCATGTAGTAGTAAATTTTTTTGAGTAAAACGTAGTATTAAAGATATTGACAAATAACACACATTTTTTTTGATGTATTAATAATGTTACTTCATTAAATAATTTTAGTTGCACATTGTTGTAAAGATATTTGCTTTGTTAATATTGAGAATTATGATTTTGTTGAACTTGGGATTGCGAAGATTTAAACTTTACCTTCAATGAGGTCAGGTGAAAATTTACCGCTAGTTTATAGCTAGAGAATTACAAATATAAAATTTACGGCTTGCAAAATTACTCATGTAAATAAGTTAAGATTGACATTGATTACATTAAGGAAAACTCTCCTAACCTCTCCATACAAATATTCAACTGAAAATTATAGCATATTGGAGAGCGGATTTGAAAGTGTCAAAAATTCTTAATTAAGTTTCATTATTGTTTCATTCATTGTCTTGTATATATGGATGCACAAGTAGAATAACATTAACTGTCAATTTTCAATATTATCAAACTAACATAACAAACGGCAAACAAATCTCAACACTCTTATAAATGATGTCAATTTCTTTTTCTTTAATCCAATAATGCAGCTACCGTTGCCAAAGAAAAGTCTACCATGATCTGAGTAGTCAGATAAATTAACGTTTTAGTTAACCAAATTTAGATAATCAAGCAAGCCTTAATATAATATGAACACCCTTTTCTCCATAGACACCAAAGAATACAAGTTCTCAAACAATGATATATATACACACACACACAAAAAAAAATTTTTGTCCTTAAAACAGATTTCCCATAAGTGCTTACAATAGTTCTTGACAAGATTTTTTCTTTTTTGTCCATGAATCTGATAAGTGTAGTCATCTTACATCTCCTTTTGGTGCCGCTTCATGTCGAAGCAGACACAACAGGCCAGTCGGGATATCGAAATGTTCAAGCAAGCCTTGCTGTTGTCATAGGATTGCTGGGAATTATGTCTGTGATAACTATTCTTCTTCTTGCATACGTAAAATTCTGCACTAGAAGGGAGTCTGCTAATAGAAATCCGCCGCAGGATAACACAGGACTGATTAGATCAAGCAGTAGACATTCAGGCATAGACAAGACAGTTGTTGAGTCACTTCCTTTCTTTAAATTCTCCTCTCTAAGGGGTTCAAAGGAAGGGCTGGAATGCGTAGTCTGTCTATCGAAATTCGAAGATATCGAAGTTCTTCGGCTGCTGCCCAAATGCAAACATGCCTTTCACATTAATTGCATTGATCATTGGCTTGAGAAGCACTCTAGTTGTCCTCTTTGCAGGCACAAAGTTAGCTCTGAGGATTTGAAACTCATCACTTACTCAAATAGTATGAGATTCTTGTGGAACAATCAATCAGAGCTGAGAGATCAAGAGTCAAACAACATGGAGTTATTTGTTCAAAGAGAAGAAAGCCATCGAGGGTCTTCAAGATTCAGCGTAGGAAACAGTCTTGGGAAGATTCATGAAAAGGGTCATCATAAAGAAGAGGAATTGTTAATCCAACAAGAAACTAAAGCAGATCAGACATTTTTTCATAAGCACAACCACAAGATAACTGTATCAGACTTCCTCTTCAACAACAGGTGGAGCAATTTGAGTTCTTCCGACCTTGTATTCTTGAACTCCGAGATGCTCAACGACATGTCGAGCAGTCGATTCTCGTCCATGGATTGGAACAACAACACGTCGTCTAATGGAAAATCCGCACAGAATGAGGAAATCATGAAGGTCCAGGAAGAGATGGAGTTCAGAAAATCGCTTCAGAGCAAGGATGGAATAACAAGTACTTCAGTTTCAAGTTCCGTGATGAATTCCCACGAAGAAAGATCGGTCTCGGACATCACTAGTATTTCAAGATTTGGAGATTTTGGTGTGAAGAACAGAATCACAGAGTCTTGTTCTATGTTTGGGAATGATGCGAGAGAGGAAAGAACCAGAAAGGTTTGGTTGCCTATTGCAAGAAGAACAGTCCAATGGTTTGCTAACAGAGAGAAAAGCTCACAAAGACGGTCCTTGGATGTATGATAGTAATTCATAATTTTATTTTTTTTATTTTGCTCAATTGAAAAAAATTCATAATTGTTGGCGTGGAATCTTAAGCTTTGATTTTTATTTCTTTTTGGTACTAATGATGCTTATGTAATTATGCTTGTGTAGACTATAAGAGTACTGTTATTCAAGTGTACAAGTTACTTACTAGAGATAAGGTTATAGATTTCATTTTTCAGCCCAACATTTTAAATATTTTAGAACTTTTTTAGTTTTTAACACGTTTAGTAATCAAGAATTGTGTTCCCTCAAAAAAAAAAAAAAGGAATCAAGAATTGTGCTTTGTTATTTAAGGCAGGTTTGGTAGAAATAATTTATTTTGGGAATTGTTTTAATTTTAGTTAATGTAAGATTTATCATTTTTTTTTTTTAAAATAGCACGTGTCAAAATAAAGATTACAAGTAAAATCGAGCCCGGACTTTACTCCCTATCAAAAGCTCTCTTGAGCCCCCCTCCTATGCCATAAGGCAAAGAATCTTAGGCAAATATAAGATTCAACATGAGATTTACTAATTATTTAAGTTAGTAAATACTGATTTACTTATTGGTTGAAAAAATTTTGTACTTACATAGTAAACATGAGATTATCAATTATTTTAGTCAATAAGTATGCAATACCGACTTCCAAACAAAAATGAAAACAGCACCTTCAAATAATTCCTATTGACTGAACACAGTACGTACAGTGCTCCTATTAAATAATTCCTTCTATTTATAGCAATTCTTGATTGTGGAAGATTGTAGGGACAACTGACAAGATATTTTCCATGTGCAAAATGTCAACTTTGATCGGTGAGCTTGGCCAATTCTAGTGGTTTTATTTATTATGATCTCTTGTTACTATTATTTTTTAATCTGCCAATAAAAGTGATTAGTAAGCTAAGAAAGAGGTTAAGCTCATAAATGATCCAAACTTATGTTGTCAATCTCACTTCGGTCCCCAACTTTTAAAATGTTTCAAACTCCATCCCTAATTTATCAACTAGTTTCAGTTTTAGTGCTTTTTATTAGTTGGATATTTAAAACAGAACAAAAGATAAAAAATCTTCAGTTGACAGCATTGTTTTACATTTTTAGTGTTATAATCATGTGCATATTTCGTGTTCTATTGACAAAATATCACTTTTTTATCCGCATCACATGCATATTCTATTATGCTTTTAACACCCAACTGATCAAAAGACTAAAATTAAAACAAACTGATAAATTATGGGTGGAATTTGAGACATTTTAAAAACAAACTGATAGATGAGAGACCATCTTTGTGATTAATTAAACCCAACTAAATAAATTAGTAACTAATGATACCTTCAGCTCACTCCACTTGTTCTTTTCTCATTGGCGGGTTTAAAAATCTCCCACGCTTTTGGCATGTCACTACCCTTTTTTTTTTGTTTTGTTTTCGTTTATGTTTTTGGTTTTTTGTTTTCAATTTGATTGACTATCAAGTAAGACTTATTAATTACTGCTCGAAAATCCCTCCATGTGCAATTCTTGGGATATGCTGCCGGATTTCTTGTCTATGTAGCTGTTCCATACAGCTTGTTTTCCCATTTGGGGAATGAACCAAACTTTATGTCTGCTTGAAAAACATGATTTATTTGCCCAATAATATTATCAAATCATTATCCAAGCCATCTTTTATCTTTTTCTTAATTATAAATATAAAAACCCAATTTTAAAGAGGATGAGATCAAAATGGAATTTGATCCCTTAAATCCACCTACTCAATATTACAAATATTTGGATTTTTGTCTTCTCTGATCCAATTTCCAATCACTTCTTTTAATTATTTAATTGAATCATTGAAAAAAAAACTCTAAATTGTTTAGAACTAGAACTTGTTTTAATTCAATTGCATTTATGTAGTAGTTCATATATGGGTCACATAAGAAATGGTTATACCAAGTACATTTTGCTCAACGGTGATAACCGAAAAGATACCTAACAGTTAGTATTTCTCTTTCGACTGTCAGATCTGTAAACTAAAATGATTTTGACCAAATCCAACGATTTCAATGTGGACACCACTGGTGGGAATTCCAATCAAGAAAGTCCCTTTCTTTTTAGAGGTAGGGAAGGGACAATCTAGTTTTTCTTTTTCTTTTGCGCCAAAGGTTGTTATGAACTCTACTTTTATGTGGCTATTTGAGTTTATCCAAAATCTAAACAAGGAGTTTCTTAAACATTGCTTTTTTTTTTATTTATTTATTTTGGTTGGGGGCCTTTCATTATGGCCTATGTAGGCATAATCAGACTAGATAAAATTATGTGGACTTTTCAGGAGCCGAAAAATGGTCATTGAAGCTTATAACATTGACCTTATTGCCATTACAAAAAAAAAAAAAAAAAAATCTCATAAACTTCAAGTAAATTTACTCTCCTACAACTAGACAGGCTAGTCTTGAAAATGTCAAAATCCTTTAACCAAGTTTCATGCATTGACTAGTTATGATTCAAATTGCAGATTGAAAAATAATATGATAGATGGCCAAGAAAAAATTTTATAATGTCTATGAATGTGCCAAATCTTTTCTTTCTATTTTAATATTATAAAGTAGTATTATTGCCAAGAAGTGGCCACCAAAAGCAAAAGTTGCTCCACCTTGTCAACACTACTTGGTTAAAAAATTGATTTACAAAATTGAGATAACCAAGAAAGCCTTAAAAGATGGAAGAAAACAGACAAACCCAAGAAATACTAGGCCGATAATTTTAGACACGACACGATGACACGATACGAAAACAACACGAAATAAACTGGTTTGGACCACACATTTATTAATTAGGTCATAAATGAGTTGGCACAAATAACATGAAAATAAACGTGCTGGGTTCGTACTAACATGCCTTAACACGTTTAATTAAACATGTTGTAAACGTGTCGACACCTGCCTATTTATAACACATATAAACTTAAAAATAAAAAATATTTGAAATATTTGTAGTAGATTATTATTAATTAGATATTATGTTTTTGTTAATTTTCTTTATTGGATGTTTTTTTAATTTTTTTTTATTTTTTAGTTAACTAAGTCATAAACATGTTATATGCGTGTTGTTATAATGTCAACCCGTCACGACACGTTTAATAATTGTGTTAATCGTATCGTGCCGTATTACGCGTGCCATAGGCGTATCGTGTTCGTGTTTGCATTTCTGGTTCGTTTATTAATCGTGTCGTGTTCATGTTCAGGCTAAACGTGTCGTGCTGTAAGCGTGTCGACACGAACACGATACAAACACGTGTATTGCCACCTCTAATAAATACCCATTTTCTTCGTACATTTAAAAAAAGGTCACATAAGAACAACACCATAAAACTACTCTCTTGGGAAATGTAAGTTTAAGTTCTCCAGCAAAAGATACGCCCAAAAAAGTCTTTTATCCTAACAGATGTTTGCCAAAGAAGTTCAAAGTTCTTGTCAAGTTTCATCCTCTCAATCTCGCCATGTACCGATTAGCCGCAATCGTTTTGCATCTCATGCTTGTGGCGTTTCATGTCGAAGCCGACACATTTGGCCCGGATTATTCCATGGGATCAGATTACACAAGCTTTAAATCAAGCCTTGCTGCTGTTTTAGGAATTTTAAGTGTCATGTTTCTGCTAACTTTTCTTCTCCTTGCATATGCGAAATTCTGCCACAGAAGAGAGACTGCCAATGGAAATCTGCGGCAGACCAGACTCATCAGCGCGAGCAACAGATTTTCGGGCATAGACAGGACAGTGGTTGAGTCACTTCCTTTCTTTAGATTCTCCTCTCTAAAGGGCTCAAAAGAAGGGCTGGAATGTGCAGTCTGTTTATCAAAATTCGAAGACATCGAAGTTCTTCGGTTACTGCCAAAATGCAAACATGCCTTCCACATTAATTGCATTGATCATTGGCTTGAGAAGCACTCTAGTTGTCCTCTTTGCAGGCACAAAGTCAGCTCTGAGGATTTGAACCTCATCACTTACTCAAATAGTATGAGATTCTTGCGGAACAATCAACCAGAGCTGAGAGATCAAGACTCAAACAACATGGAGTTATTTGTTCAAAGAGAAGAAAGTCACAGAGGGTCTCCAAGATTCAGCATAGGAAGCAGTTTTAGGAAGATTCATGAAAAGGGTCATCATAAAGAAGAGGAATTGTTATTCCAACAAGAATCCGAGGCGGATCAGAAAGTCTTCCACAAGCACAACCATAAGATACTTGTATCAGATTTTGTGTTCAAGAACAGGTGGAGCAATGTTAGTTCTTCTGACCTCATATTCTTGAGCTCGGAAATGTTAAACGACATGTCAAGCGGTAGATTCGCTTCCACGGATTGGAACAACGACATGACATCCACCCAAAAAGCGGTGCAGAGCGAGGAGATTGTGAAAATTAAGGAAGAAATGGAGATAAAAAAATCATTTGAGGGCAAAGTTGGAACAATTGTTGCTGCAGGTTCAAGCTCCGTTCCCAGTTCTGCTTTAGAGGACAGGGCAAGTACTTCAAGTCATGCATCGAGGTCGGTGATGAAGTCCGGTGATCAGAGATCGGTCTCGGAAATCACTGCTTTTTCAAGGTACGGTAATTTGGGTGTGAAGAATAGGATTAGAGAGTCTTCTATGTTTGAAAACAATGTGAAACAGGAAAGAATAAGAAGCGTTTGGTTGCCAATTGCAAGAAGAACAGTTCAATGGTTTGCCAATAGAGAGAAAAGGTCTCAATTGCCAGAGAATCCACAAAGACAGCCCTTAGATGTTTGATGGTTTGAAGCGTCCATTATTTTTCATATATATATATATATATATATATTATCAATTATGTTTATGGAATTTAAAATGTTTTCTACTTCAAGTATACAGGTTCAAGTTGTTAGAGAGAGAGAGAGAGACAGATACAGGTTTGTTTTTTCAGCTCAATCATGTATGTGCTTTCACTTTTTCATTATTGTTTTTTGTCATAACTTATTTTTGTGATAAAGAAATTGCACTAGTAAAGTAGGTTTTCCAGAATTGTTGTAGGGATTATGGTATTCATGATGTCCTTCATACTACTATTTATCTGATTTTTTTTTCCTTTTCTTCCTTTGGCTTAGGTACTAGTATATAAAGAAAACAAAATAAAAATCTTATTGAATTCAAACCATCATCTTGTTGAATCCTCTAATGCAATTTCGTTGTTTGATATGCATTAGTAAGAAGATGTCATCCCTTAACAAAATAAATAAAAGAGTGAGAGAAAAAAAGAAAGAAGATAAATGAACATTAGGGCTTTATTAAGCAAAAAAAAAAAAAAAAAATCTAAATAATTAGTAAAGAGAAAGCAAAGCATGAAACAGCCACGAACCACTCTAATTCCATGACTCATAAGTTATTTGACATGTTGGTTAGAACGTTCCAACTAATAAATAGTGTAATATTCTCTGTTGTAATGCCCTTTTTAAGCTAGTACCATCAAACCATGCGGGCTGGGGAAAAATGTTATATCATAACATGTATCAATAAAAACTTCATAAAAATAACACTGCACAATAGAAAAATACAATCTTTATTGAAAATCCATAGTCTATATACCAGACACTAAAAATCACTAATTTTATATCTTAATATCTCCAGACTTGTTATGAAACTTTGGACCACTCTTGCTCAGTTAATTGAAATCTCTAATTGGAAGCTATCTGCATCACGAGAACTATATGAGCTAATGCTTAGTAAATAAATTGTATAAATCCACTTTGAAAATAGTTTTCTTTATCTTTCAGCTTAGAGCCCTTTTGTATGATGCTAATCTTATGTTATTGGAGCCTTTATATCATAATCATTGGCCCCCCTCTGTTGGAACTCTTTTCCACAAGGGATTTGTCCCTTATAACATTAATTTTCATTGGTTCATAATAAGCACCAGAGTTCATACTATGTATAAAACACCTTTCATAAAACATGTCAAAACAAGTACATATTATAATCATAGCCATCACAACGTAAATTTAAAACATGCTTAAACATATTATTGTTCAAGTATGCAATGGAAAGTATACTTACTTCAAGCTGCTTAACAAGAAACAACTACTATCTTTTTTTTCTTTCTTCTCTTCCTTTCCTTTCTTTTCATTTATCTTCTTTCTCTCTTTTTCTCACTCAGATTTCCTACCTCTAGTCATGCTACAAAATGGCCCAAAAATCTCCTATTTATAGGTATTTATTAAGCACGACTATGGACACATTATATCCTAGCTTGACATGTGTCGCCTTGTATGTGACCTAGTGGCTTCCTTCGCCACCAAGCCATCATTGTACATGTGTGCCAAGTGTCACCTTGCATGCTTGCCACTTAATAATGTCAATGTTTGCCACATGTCACCTAGGACACTAAGCTTGCTTCAATACTAGCCACGTAGCGCCATATGTCATTATCTGAGTGTGCTACTTGGCTATCATTCTTGTAAGCCACTTAGTGCTTCTTTTTCGTGTTAATGTTAGTCATTAACCTTTTGTCAAAGCTTCTAAATATCTTCCCATCTTCAAATCATGAGTTTTTAACTCTAAACAAGAAGCTTAAAAAGTCAGATGTTATATCAACACTTACATTAAAAAGTAAAAAGTTACTACTATTTAAAGTTTTTATATGTTATAGTTATCAAACCAATATTTTTAGTTTCAACTATTCTCCTAAAGGCCACATAAAACATGTTTTTCTTTTTTAAAACCTTTGAAGACTCTTAATATGAGACGCCTTGAATTTTTATCTGACTTTTAATATAATGATTTTTCATCCACAAAACTATATTTCAAAATATGAAATTAAAATAATTAATACATCTATGAAAAATTAATATTCTTTGAAAAAGATGTATGAAAAAAAAAAACTATTATGAACTTTAAAAATTTTGTCTTTTGGCAAATTCTATCAATTAGAAATCATAACTCCTCCTTATCTTCTATACAGAGAAATGTCACCTTATTTTGTAGAAGGACGAAAGATAACATATAAAAACTTTATCAAAATTTCTCCTTCTTCTTATCTTTCTAATCTGTACCTCATGAATTCATACATAGTGATAGAGACACATTATAATAGAGTGACTCCTACACTGTTGACAATTGTCTACTTTCTTCGTCCTTTGCTAAAGGACAATTGCATAGCGTTTAGTACAATGTAATAAAATATCAATTTATATAAAAAAAATGATCTAAAATAGTTTAAGAAAAAGAAAGAATTAATGACCTTATCACTATACCAATCCTTTGCATGCCCATCATTGTTTGTCATTTTGCAATGCAAAATGACTTGTGAAATAATAAAGATCAAAACGTGATGAAATAATTTATCCCAAAATTGTCATTTCCTGTCCTTAAATATCAACTAAAAAATCTTTTTAGAGTAAATTACACTCTTACTACTTGAATTATTCACTTTTTACATAATACACCTTAAATTTTCAATCTTGACATAATGTATCCTGAATTTTAAAATCATTGACAATTAAGATTCATTTAATACTTATAATTTATGTTAAGTATTATTTTTCATGTGTTGGGTTTCAATTTTTTTCTTAAAATGACAAATCTTACCTTTAAGAAAACTCATGTGTGAATCTTGTGATTAAAATTGTTTATACTTTTTAATGCTTCTTAACTATTGGACCTCAATTATCAATTATTTTAAATTTAAAATATATTTTATTAAGATTAAAAGTTTGAGTATATTACATAAAAAACAAATAATTTTAAGTACAACAATACAATTTTTTTTTTTTTTTTTTTTAATATAAAACCTTGAGTCACGGAAAGGTTACTTTTCTATTTACAATGATTCTTATCTCTCATCTCCGACGCAAGGCTTGTGTAGTTGACGTAAGAGCTGATTCTTCTTTCTTTGGCTTCATCAACAAGTACACGAGTGTCGAGGCAAAAAAAAAAAAAAAAAAAGGTTTACGAGTCATCTTTTTCATTTGTTTTTCTTTATTGTCCCCCTTTCTTGGCTTTACAAGCTGTCTGCCGAGTAATTCTTTAAAAAATTCATATACAGCTGCACATTTAAAAAAATGTAACCGGAGAGAAATTTGCACGTGATTAAGGACTTGATCTACAAGTTACAGTATTATAAAGATAATTGATTATTAGTTATTTTCGTGTGTTGTTATTATCTAATCCGTGTATTAATTTAATTGGAATCATTGTCATTTTCAATAGTATATTCCCTTTTTTTGTTGTCAACTTGCCATTTTCCTTTTGTCTGTATGGATTTGGCAGTATAAACAATTGCATATTTTATGTCCCTTTAAGGTCATTTTCAAGTGAGCAAATTTTCTCAATGGAAGCCTAATTTGGGTCCCTTCTTTTGTCCTTGACTATCCTCCTTCTAGCTCTTTCTACGCTTCTATCTTTCTTTTTTTATTATTATTATTTAACCTGAAAGTTACTTTTACGGTCATTTTATTTTATCCTTCGCCTTCAGTCCTTCATCTTTTATGTTATAACTAGAGGAAAAACCTCGCTGCGATGGAAATGAGTATAAATGAATACTGTTCTGGGTGATTTGGTTTTATCCAAATTTAGGGGAAATTAAATATCAGAGAGAGAGAGAGAGAAAGAGAGAGAGAGAGAGAGAGAGAGTAGCACCCCTTTGGGAAGAAGCATAAAGATTTATGCCTTTATTAAGATGCAATTAACTCATTTTCTAACTTTCTTTAAAAAAATGGTTAAAGTTTTTGGGTTGAAAATTTTATTTACTTGATAGATGTATTTATTGACCTCATATTTTATTGAATAAATATGATATATATACTAACTAATATAAATAGTAAATCTCTTACTTACTTTAGGCCGTTTGACACTTAATTGTAAATAGTAAATCTCTTACTTGCGTTTAAGCCGTTTGTCACTTCAATTGTCAATGTTCATAGTTAATATTGAAGTGCCTAATAGACACCTATAAACTCCGTCATTTCCTTTATCATCGGTACACTTGGTTAGACATCGAAACAAGGGGGAAAAAGTACATATTTGTGTGATTTCTATACCTACTTTTAGCCAAGAAAAACATGCGTTAAAAAACTGTTTTCTTTGAAAGTTGATTTCGTTTCGGTACAAAACGACATTTTTACATATAAACGACCACGCACCTTTGACAAACAAGGAAATGAGTTTTCCCTTAAAACTTTACGTTTCCTTCTACTTGATACCTCAAAATCTTATTAAATAGAAGCATTTTTTAATTAAAAAAATAAGAAGAAAATTAAGTGTCTTTAAAACTGGCTTACAGAGCAACAAAACCGAGTTTATTCATAAAATGAGAGAGAAAAATTGTTGCACCCCTTAAAAATGAACCCCAATCATTGAGGTTTTCATAACCCATTGCTCAAATGAATAAATAAATCCATTTTTTCACAACATTGAAGTGCACAAGAAAACAACATCAAAATATTCAAAGAGGAAACATTTGAGAAGCCACTTGGGCAGAACTACTCAAATTAATATCATCTGGCTTTACATAAGTTGCGTGGTAGAGCAAGAGTTTAATTTAATCTTAAGCGAGCAACCCCTCATGCATTTACACATATATGCATTTGCATTTACAGAACATAAAGAATAATATCACAATAACAAAAAGAAAAAAAATAGGAAAGAAAAAATAAATAAATCGATCTATAAACTGACGTCTTTATTGACGCATTCAGCTAGTTAAATGACTAATTGATTAGCAGCAGCATTCCTACCATTATAAGGTAATGAATGTGAAATGTAATTGTGTGGACCACAGGCAAGAACCAGATCGATCCGGCAACTTCTCTGCATCTTTTCCTTGATTTTCCGAGTTGTGGGTTCTAATGGTTTTGAACAAGCGAGTATTGAAGTCGAAAACCCTACCTCAACTGTCATTCTTCTACCAGTCATCTAGCCATTCAGGAACGTCAGTATCTTCGACGTCTTGGGAGAGTGAAAGGCAAGGAAAAGAATTATCCTCGGAGTACGCCTCCAAGTGTTGAGCAATGCGAGAAGTGATCTCATTAGGAACGGGAAAGCTACGGTTCTCTATCAGTTCCCAATCAATGCCATCAAACCAAGGGTGACTTCTAATAGAATCAGGACCAGTGTTTCCCAGTCTAGTTTGTTCGTCAACGTCAAGTAACTAGAAAATTATACAATAAAATAGGAGTAAGCTTCAAAGCTTTTGAAAATTACCAATGATTCACGTGGTCGAATACAATTGTTTTAGCAAGTTTCCAGCATATAGAAGAAACTTTTCATTTTACCTTGGTGATGAGATCAACTACTTCAGGGCTGAAATTTTGGGGAAGATTGAGCTGCCCCTTTGCTATCTTGGCAAATGTATAGAGTTCGCTTTCTCTCCATGAAGGCATTTCATCTTTTAGCATGACATAGATCAAGACCCCCAACGCCCACCTGTAACGTACAAAAGACGGGGAAAGATACCACGAATTACATTTTTCCCCCCTAACCAAAAAAGCCAAATAGAACCATCTAGCGACAAAACCAAATAGAACCCTCTACCTACAGATTTGGTAAATACATTTTCTACGTTATTTCTTGTAATTAAAAACAATAGATCATAGTGTCCTTGAGAATCTTTACCAGTCAGCTGTGAAGCCGTGGCCCTTTCCCTGAACTATTTCTGGAGCTAAGAAGTCCGCCATTCCACTAATTGTATATGTCCTCTGACCAGATAATTTTTTTCCAAATCTGAAGTCCACCACCTACAATAGGACAAAGGGACGTAAAAGATAAGCAAGCAGAAGTTGATCAACATTTCACTTCATCCATGCAGCAAAATCGCGAAACACCATTAACCTGTACATATCCTGTTTCGTCCAACATCAGAACATCATGAGACACGCCTCTGTAGAGAACATCATTCTGAAATTCCAATTAAAAGGCAAAAGAACTTTAGAAATCAAAGCGGCCTAGAAACATATCTTCAAAAATACAATCAGAAGCAGCTACTTCCAAACTTCAAACCTTGTGTAGATGTTCCAAGGCATTAACAACACAGGCTGCACAAAATCGTGCAGACAGCTCATCCAGTGGGGTGTGAAGTATAGAGGCCAAAGGACAAGCAAGGCATGTTGCAAGCAGGATGCCAGCATGTGAGTGGTCAACACAAGTAGAGAGGATCTGTGGCACATGGGCCAAATGGCCGATACTTTGCATTAAATTCTTTTCGTTCAAGACCTGTGCCTCCTTTCCCAGCTTTTTGACCTTCTGCTTCGAGAACCTTTTCAAACTAAGCAAATTTTCTGATAGCCAATCATAAAACGTAAAGAAGCATTTAATCAGCATATATTATGTCCAACCAACAAAAAGAAAGTGGATGCTTTTTCTTTTGCAGCAGAGAGAGAGAGAGAGAGAACATGAATGCTTTCAGTCACTCTCGCATCAAATTACTGCCTTTCCTCTTTTCGTTACGCTGACTTATTGATACTTCATAAATCTCATCTGGTTTATATTCAAAACCTTCTTCTTCTTTTTTTTAACAAAAACAAACGACTTTAAAAATTACTAGTATGAACAAAAGATAAATGAAATCAAATGACTAATAGAGGAAAACAATCAACCTGATTCTCTAAAACGTACAAGCCCAATTTCACTGCAATCAGTAGAATATAAACATCTCTTCCATTCCTGGAACAGAGAAAAAGAAAATTGTTAGTTTAAATTAAATCTCTATCAGACTTGTGTCATGGAAACATAATAATTAGCAAGACAAAGCTCCTTACCATGTCAGAGAGCTGAACTTCAGAAAGAGTAGAAATATCAATATTTTTAACAGATTCTTTCGGTAACTCTGAAGAATTGTGTCTTGACCTAAAATAAATTCAATCAAGAAAATGTTAAGCAGTTCTTATTTTCCGGGGAGTTTATAATGGAAGCTTCAGTGTAAAATATAAATTGAGATATTCCCCATGAAAGCACAACGTACTTCTGATCATCCTGAGAAAGCTTTTGCAAAGGGCCAACAACCGACTCAAATTTTTCCTTTGTTAAAAAAGCACAAACAACGTCACCTACAGCAACTGCACTTATGGAATCAATATGTTCACCAAGAAGTGTCCATTCACCAAAATAGCTTCCCTCTGTCTTCTCCACCGAGAGCTCATTACTGCCTGGAGGATTATCACCTTCTTTTTGATTGTCAGACTTGAGACTGGAAACATTAGGACCAACTAAATTTGCATTATAAGTAATCCTCACTCGTCCCTTCTGAATAATGTACAATGCACAGAGGGCTTCATTCTGCAGATACATGCTAAAGATACATGAGATAGAGCACACAAGTGAAGGAAGTAAATTTTTTTAGGAAAGTTTTTTTCCACCTTTTTCACTATTGTCTGCCCATCTGAGAAGGAAACCTCAGATAGAGAATCTGCAACGTGACTCAGCTGTAAGATTGTCAACCTTGAGAGGAGATCTACAGATCGAAGCAACTTCAAGGATGACAAATTAGAAAACTCTGACATGAGAATTCCACGAAAGTCTTCTCTTCGTAAAGCCCATAGAGTTCCACTTGTTACGGCGCGAACAGAGGCTTGGAGTGGTTTGTTACACCTGTAGAACCTCATAGATTTCACTACCACAATAGAGTGAGAAAAACATATGCAGCAGACTTAAAGTCCAATGGTTTTTCCTCAGAATGTAAAAGAACATATGAAATGACAACCTAATACGGTCTAAAATGAGCATCACTTGAGCACCTCTGCTATTTATACATATTTAATTACCTACATTACTTAAGCACCTCTGCGCTTGTACAATCTGACACTGGAACAGCATATTGAATTACCCTAACTGGATCGAGGAAATGGAAAGAAAAAAACCTACATTAGTGCCAGTTCTCCGAAAGATGATAGCTTTTCAGCCGTATAACTCTGAAGAACCTTGGGAACTTCTCCATTGTTTTCTTCCTGTAAAATTTATATCAGGTCAACAAAAGAATGCCTGAACTCAAAAACCTTTTCACCCAGATGAAACGTTAGCAACATAAAATGACAACCTGGGTTGCAAAGACCTCAAATTCTCCACTTCCAACGACATAAAAGCAGTCACCTTCACCACCCTGCAAAATTACAACTTATAGTATCACATTCAACAAGCGTCAACCCCTCAAATTTAGATGCGGGATTCAGGAGAGCTTTTGTTATAGGCCATCACCTCAATAGCCAAAAGTAAACCACTTTTTAATAATCGAGGTGAAACAAAACCCAGGTTGCATCTCATGACACTAATCAATTTAGAATTGGAATTTCCTAACCGGTGGGGGCTGCTACAAGAGCTGATACGTGGGTAAATAAAACTTTCAACAGTATATTACATAGCATTCACAATGCTTCTTATTCATCAAGACAAAATTCCACTTTATCCAAATATATATATCTTTAAATTGATAATAACGGCTAGAAAACTCCATTCACTAATAAAGAACAAAAGAAATGAACAAACAGTAACCTGCTTAACTACAATCTCCCCAGGCTGGACTTCAACTCTTTGCATACAATCCAGCATAACATGACACTGAGAGTCGGTAAGTTTTCTGAAGAGAAAGTGATCATGCAATGCCCGCTCAATGTGTGCCTGTTCAAATAATCATATTTGTGAGCATTAATATAGTTTAAGAAAATTACTACAAGACATATATGTAGCACTTTATCTTTCATTCAAATTAAAAGTTAAATATGAAGCAACTTCATAAGAATTGAAGCTCACCTCTTCTTCCCAAGTTTTTCTATGGGCTGGAGATGGAGGAACCCATACTTGTCCATTCTCCAGAGAACTTTCAATAGCATGAATACGTGCCCTTGATAAATCATGTCTTACACGTTGGTTCTTAGAGATCAAAGTAAAGGCTGAAGGAGATTCTGATCCCGTAACCTCTACAACTTGAGGAATGGGTGGTCGTAGGAAAGTAGCAGAACTTGCTCTTGACTGACCAGAAGCATTCTGACAGACAGAGCCATTAATTATTCAACACTCACCACAAAGGTTTTGAAAAAATAAGAAACAAATAAAAATTGCAAAGAGTGAAAGCCCTTACTTCAGTTAGTCCATTAACATGCACAACAATTATGGTAATATCATCTGTACGAGTTTCATACTGCAGCCAAAGTCGATAAGATTCTGCCACAATAGCAGCACAAGCATCACGAGGATCTTTATGTGTTGCAACCTGAAAGCGTACAAGCATTCAAAGAAATATGCTATAATAAAACAGGAAAAGATAAGAAGCCTGCATCACTAAATTATCACTACATTCAATTTTTCAAAAAAAAAAAAGGAACAATAATTACAATTATTAATTGCTACATTCAAAAGATGGGAATATGTAGATGCGTGTAAAATAATTAATCATCATAAGAGCTAAAGCTGAAACCATTTATTAGCAATCATGCCGTCTATCATGAAAATTAAGCAAAAGTATAATTCCCTCATGAAAACTCTACAAAATCCAAATTGCAAGAAAGGGAAAAACAGGGTACCTTACCATGTCAACTACGGTTTGGCTAGAGAGGAACTCAAACACCCCATCACTTGCAAGAACAAAGAAAGGGTTGTCTGGTGTGAGCTCCAAGACCACAATTTCAGGCGTGGCAACAACTCCAATTGTCTCAGCAATGGAATCACCGATACTCCTAGTGAAAGCCGTGCCAGGGTACATCCCATTTGGGACCCACAATCTAGGAGGGTCACCCTCATCCCCTTCCTCAGTCCCCCAACACTGCACATCCGGGTTCTTCAGCCCTTCAATCTGATCCAAAGTCAGAACTCTGGCGCCACAAAGCTTGACCCTCTCGAGCTCGTCTTCCCTAAATGGCGTCTGGTCGATAGAGAGGTCTACAGCCACAACGTCATCACCTCTCTTCTCGGCAATCACCGCCCTCGAATCGCCCGAATTCGCCACGTAAAGCGTCCTTCCCCGGACCAAAACTGTGATGGCAGTGGTCCCGCTCATGCTGTCGTCCAAAGGATCGGCGTGAAGCTGAGAATTCGTTGTCAGGAAAGTGGAATGGCAAGCCTCAACAGCGTCATTCTGGAACCGACTGTTTCTGAGCAAATTCTCACACAATTTCCTCTCCACAAACTGCGAGCACTGAGCCCCAAACTCTCCATGTCCGTCGAAAACGCCGAAGAAATGATCATCCGGATTGGTCCCAAACGGCGTGTGGATGCAGAAACTGTCCTGATTGGCTTTATCGAGAGCGTCTGGGTAGTATCCTCTCTGAGACAAGTAAGAGTAGTGCAATTCGTAGTTCTCGGACGGGACCTTGACGGTTCTTGAACCATCTGGAGGGAGAAACTGCGCCGAAACCCTAGAAAGCCTCGTGATTCCGGTCTCAGCGTCTCTGTTCACGCTCAGCTGGTTCAATTGGTCCCTGTCCTCGCCGTCGCCGTCGAAGGATTCCCCCGGCGAGTAGACGGCGATCTCGTTGGTCCTCACATTCTGATTCTCCTTGATTCTCACGTCTCTCGGACGACAGACCTCTCCGATACAAACCCTCGAGTACACACAACCCATCACTGAGAACCAGAACAGGAAGAAGACGATAAAGAATACGAAGAAGAAGCAGAAAACACTAGTTCGAATCCAGATTCGATAATTTCCTCGGAGTTCATAAGGTTCGGGCTTTCAAAATTTCCACTGATTTCCAGCAAAATTTTCCCGACTCGGCGCGGAAGAAATTTTCTCGGGAAACTAGCACAGAAGACAGTGACGATGATGGAAAAATCAGATTTATAGAAATTGTACCCAACAAAACCTTATCTTAAGCTATACTAAAAAATAAAATTAAAATATAATAAACAGTTAAAATTCGGAGAATTGGAAGTTTTCTTTTCTTCTTTTTCTTCAAACAATTGGAATTTGAAGGAAATGAAGTGGAAAACGACGTTGCTCTTCATCAGAGGTTTTGGTTCAGAACCGTTACAGAAGAAACGGCAAATTAAAAAAGAATAAATTAGTGGGAAAAATTAAAGAACATGTATTATTGAGTTAAGGAAAGTTTAGAAATCGGGAGGAATCAGGTGGGGAACTCATTTCTGAATCTAGAAGAGTCAAAGAAATAAAACAAAACAAAACAAAACAAAACGTTGGGTGAAAAAAAAAGACCCTTTTTTTAATGAAAATTGTGGTTTTTTCAAGTGGAAGATTGACAGATCATAAAAATGTTTCACAACACCCAACATGGTTTTAATTTTAATTGTAACAACGTAAAGCTTTTAAGAGTAAAAATATATAAAAAAAATTACAATATATGTCTAAATTGTTGTTATGAAATTAAAATCTAACACAATATTTAAAATATTTTAAAAATATCTTTAATAATATAATAATTATCTTAATGATATTACATATCGTATTATATAATTACATATAAATAATTTTAATGATATTATTATGAGATATTTATAAAATTTTTACAAATTAAAATCATACTTTCATTCAATAGAAGTAATTATACCAATTATCTCATTAACCTAAAATATATTACAGATTAGAGCGTTTACATATTTTAATAAAGTCATTATAATTTTTGTTCTAAATAAATTACTACAAGTCTTTGGTTGTTTTTAGGGGGTGACGTATCAATGCATGTGTATAGGTCAGACTTTGATTTCAGGGGCAGTCTGGGCCTCAGCTTTTGTGGACATGTCCTTTCTTTTTTTTTTTTTTTTTTTTTTTTGGCTCTCACTCGCTTTTACTACCAAACACCAGCAATACGTCTCCAGGCCACTTTTGTTCTAGTTCCCGTTGTTGTCCTCCACTGTTTTTTCTTGTACCCCAAATTAAGATAACCTTTGGCACCTTAGTTGATCATCTATAGACATAAGTTGAAAAAAAAAATACATGCACTATTTTGGTGGAAATCTAGAGGAAATCTAGAGGAATGCTCTTTTGGAGAATGGGGCAACAGAGGAGTTGGAAAATTTTATTGGGAAGGCGGAGTGATTGAATTACTAAAGTGAGATAAATAAACTGATGTAAAATTGGGATGAAAATACAATTTTGAAAAGGACAAACTCAAATTTTATAAAACTTCATAAAAGAAAATAAAAAGTTTATGAGGGGGAACTATCCACCTTTGTTTGCGGTGGCTCTGTTCATGGTTAAAGATTGTGTTTTTTTTTTTTTTTACAGATATTGTATTAAAATTCATGTTTTCATCTTCTTTCACTATTCGTTAACTTAAAATTGGTAGAATTATAGGAGAATGTTACAAAATTTAGATAGGTGAGTTAAGAGGATATATTTCCTAACTTTAAGAACCGCAAGTTGTTGTTAACTTTTGAGTGTGATTAAAAGGGTCTCAATGGCTCAAAAATGTCTTTTATCGAGTCATAACTATTTGCGTTAAGAGATGAAGTATGTCATTTACGTACTATAATAAACATTAACTTGATAATTTAAAAATAATCTCATACACTGTACAAAATTCAAACCTTGGATCTTGAATCTACCATATGACTTGGAAGTTGCTTCCAAGTCTAATATATTAGACTAATATATACCCAAGACAAAACACAAAAGTGATCCTGCACTAGTTTTATAATTATAAAAGAATTAAGATATTGGTCCTTTGTTGCCCTATATTTAATGGATCCGAAAATATGTTGCTTTATAGGGACTTTTATCGTATCAGAGTGCATGGCATTATAAGCACTAAATCTTATATGTTTAATGGTGAGAATTATTGGTTAAAACTATAAATACTATAGCATGTAAAAACTGTATACTATAGTAATCTTTTTGCTTTTACCGTAACAAGTGAAAGTTTTACACTGTTTCTAACTGAAAAATTGGTTCGAACCAATTAATATCAACCGGGTTAACGTCTGCCCTAAAAAGTTTAGCTTTAAGAGAAGGTAACATGAGAATAAAATAGACATGGTTAATGTCCAAAGAATTTTCTTCTCTTGTGGCAAAGCTATACTGAGAATCCAAGTCATAGTTCCAAAGAAGTTTTTCTAACTACACGTGTACTCTTCATTCTTCTGCTTCCTTTTTATATTCTTCTCTTTTAATTTAAGTAATAAATTTTTATTAAATATTTACATTGCTTGAAACTAATTTTAACTTATAATGAGATGTAGAAATAAATCCATTGTCTCTTTGTCGTGTTAATTAGATGATTGTGTGTTCTCTATTCTAAAAAGGGTATTATTTATATAGAGTATTTTGTACATTTGTCCCATGAACTTTTTAGGTTTTGAGAACATGTCCTCAAACTTTATAAATTGTGCAATTTATCCCCCTCCTTTTATCTTTTACCAACTCGCTAAATTGCCATAATGTAATTCGTTTTGTTCATATATGTGCTAAAACTGATCACACAAATTACCTCTCAATTTTTCAAATCGCAATCCCTTAAATTTGTACATTGTAACGATTTAACAAGTGGATCACTGTAAAAATATTAGTTGGTATATTGATTATTTTTCAAACGATGAAATCCACTTTCTTTTATAGTGACAATTTGGTGGCACTTTCTTGTAGAGACAACGTTGGTTACGTACCATATATTTCAAATTTTTTGGTCACAAGTCAATTGGATTCATATATATATATATATATATATATATATGCTAGATATTAATCACTTTTATGATAGATATCCATATATATATATATATATATGTACACACTCTTCTTAGTTTTATCACCTCGCAAGGAGGAAAAAAAAATGAAGAATAATCTATATAATGCAAAACCAATCATAAAGCCGTAAAGGTACCGTAAAGGTGCTTGGGAATGAGTTGTGAGACGCGCCACATTGCTCACCATACATATGACTATAAATTTTCGAAGCAATAATTAAATTCATCTCGGCTGCCTTCAATGTGCACCCAACAAGAAAGGAACTTGCAAGAGCATGAGAACGCCACCCATGTTCAATCATCATTATCACCAAGCTTTTCCTAGGTGGTCCCTATCTATCTTCGTGCCCATAAAAATGACCTCATGGATTTGAACCTCTTTTTTACATTGATAATCAAGAGAATGTTATTTGATAGTAGCTAGTAGCGACCCACTAATCTTAATAAAATCTATTAATTATGGGCATTGTTCTTGATCATATTTCTGAATGAAATAAATAACAAAGGAAAAAAACTAAAAACTTCCCTTATTTTTAAACCACTACAACTTCTAAAAAAATCTGAAAGATTCCTAAAATATCTCGTGTAATTTTCAAAAGACTATTTTTTTGTTAGGTTTTTATCATGAAAAAATAAACCTTTTGTGAGAAATCAATAGTTTCGTAAATTGGGATTTGGGGAAAAATATTAGATGTCTTTTTTTTCACTTAGAGGATATTAGCATCGAAAATGAAAGGGCTGTTTGGCAGTGACGGTTTCCACCACAAACTCAGTTATGAACAGTAAAAAATTCTCACATGCTACAGTAAAAACAAAAAAAAAACAAAAAAAATTGCTACAATGTAAAACTCTCACATGCTACAGTAAAAGTGGTTCCCACCGTTGGTTCCCACCACCCTTCCAAATACCCACGAAGATAAGTAATTCTTAAAATTGATCATTCGTTATTATTTTGGGTCATTTTTAAGATATTAACTAATTAATTAAAATATAGATATTATGGATTTTGATGGTTTCCATCTTGAAAAACATCACTGCATTATTTAAACCAAAAAAAAAAAAAAAAAAGCAAATTGCAGAGGCTAGTTTTTGGTTTTGTGAGAAGTGAGAACACAAGATGAAAAGTGGAATTTCACTTAAACAAAAGAGGAAACTTTTAGTATTTCACAAAAAAAAAAAAGTTTTAT
>CAMOHE010046910.1:36586-56246 GCA_946598075.1 Artocarpus hirsutus
CGTTGGTTACGTACCATATATTTCAAATTTTTTGGTCACAAGTCAATTGGATTCATATATATATATATATATATATATATATATATATGCTAGATATTAATCACTTTTATGATAGATATCCATATATATATATATATATATGTACACACTCTTCTTAGTTTTATCACCTCGCAAGGAGGAAAAAAAAATGAAGAATAATCTATATAATGCAAAACCAATCATGAAGCCGTAAAGGTGCTTGGGAATGAGCTGTGAGACGCGCCACATTGCTCACCATACATATGAATATAAATTTTCGAAGCAATAATTAAATTCATGTTGGCTGCCTTCAATGTGCACCCAACAAGAAAAGAACTTGCAAGAGCATGAGAACGCCACCCATGTTCAATCATAATTATCACCAAGCTTTTCCTAGGTGGTCCCTATCTATCTTAGTGCCCATAAAAATGACCTCATGGATTTGAACCTCTTTTTTACATTGATAATCAAGAGAATGTTATTTGATAATAGCTAGTAGCTACCCACTAATCTTAATAAAATCCATTAATTATGGGCATTGTTCTTGATCATATTTCTGAATGAAATAATAACAAAAGAAAAAACTAAAAACTTCCCTTATTTTTAAACCACTACAACTTCTCAAAAAATCTGAAAAATACCTCGTGTAATTTTCAAAAGGCTATTTTTTTGTTAGGTTTTTATCATGAAAAAATAAACCTTTTGTGAGAAATCAATAGTTTCGTAAATTGGGATTTGGGGAAAAATATTAGATGTCTTTTTTTTCACTTGGAGGATATTAGCATCGAAAATGAAGATAAGTAATTCTTAAAATTGATCATTCGTTATTATTTTGGGTCATTTTTAAGATATTTACTAATTAATTAAAATATAGATATTATGGATTTTGATGGGTTCCATCTTGAAAAACATCACTGCATTATTTAAACCCAAAAAAAAAAAAGGAAATTGCAGAGGCTAGTTTTTGGTTTTGTGAGAAGTGAGAACACAAGATGAAAAGTGGAATTTCACTTAAACAAAAGAGGAAACTTTTAGTATTTCACAAAAAAAAAAAAAAAAAGTTTTTAATTTATCTTCTTACCACCTAGCAATTAGCCAATATCTTAATGGGATTCCAATTATCTCTATGCACTCTAAGCAAATAAAATAAGGTTGGCTTTGCCCACTTTCATTGACTCATGTTCAAGAAATTTCATAACCTAATCGAACCTCTTTTTATTATGATCAAATTTTAGATGCATTACATTTTGGGATGCACTTTTGGTGCATTACCATTGCTTTTGGGGCGTGGTAAGATGAACAATAAAGACATTGTTCTATTTAGGAATTAAATACATTAATTATTTGGCATTAGTACTTTTAATGTTAAGGAAGTCATGATAACGCTTACACATGGTTTGGTGTTTGAATTTTAGGAAGTAAAGGACCAAACCTTTTTCCCCCTATACGAGCCCCTTTTAGGCCAATTCCAATAAAGTACTCAATATCCAAACATTCTGATTTGATAAGTAGTAGGGGTATGCATTTTTGTTTAGCTTCAATAATACGACCAATAAAATAGATCTCTTTAATAATTAATGAATCAAATCACAACCTCAGTAGGTAGTCAATCCATTTGGGGTATCCAAACACATGTAAAAAGCCAAAAATTTTGAGGGATTTTAAATAACATTTATGAATAAGTTAAGTGCACCTATTCTTCATTGAATTGTTGCTAAATAAAGATACATTACAACTATGTTTTTTTTTTTAATGCTTTTACTCCTAAACTTTGATTGAATTGGACTCTGAACCTTTATTATGATGGATTGAAAAATTGACATTTTCATCAATATTTCTATCGATGTTTTCGTATTGTTGAAGCACCAATATGAAAACAAGAGTGTCGTATCTTTTTTGCGGAATATCTAGAAATTTCTATAGAAGCTTCCACTGTTATTGATGTTTTGATAAAAAAAAAAAAATATATCTATTTCTATGAAAACTGTAAAATGAAATGACAAAATTTGCGCAAAATTATCGACAAAAATTTGACAAATATCCAAACTTTATATGTAATTTTTTAAATATTTTGAAATATAAAATTCACATTATTTCAATTCATTTTTTTAATATAATAGTCTTTTCATAAATTTACTTTTCAATGCTATAAATCTAGTCTTTAATATATTCCATGCATTGAGACATGTGATTCAAAATATCAACTCCAAGTCTTCAATCTTAGAGCTACTAGCAATCACCAACCTCCTAAAAGCTTTTTTTGGTATTAGTATTTTCTTATCTTGTATGAAACTATAGACATAAAATATTTGTATTATTTGACTTTTAATTAATTTACTCAATTTGCAATCGCATGCTTATCATTTATCATATATGATCACTTTCACTATTCATATTCATCACATACTTAGTAATTCATTTGAAAAGTTTATCTAAAACTATATAGTATTAACAATTTTAGAGTTTCTTAAAGTCTCATTTAAAAATAAATTGGTTTAAGACCACTTTCTATATTTACGTCAATTTTCACTAATATAGATATTTTCATCGATATTTTCATAAAATTTAATTGTCGATATTTCTGTTGATATCGATATTTTCATCCTTGAATAAAATGTCCTATCAATTGAGTTTTTTTTTCCCAAATGAACTTAAATAACTTAAACAAGTGCATTTTCAAAATTTAACAGCCATTGTCAATTTAAAGGCACTCAAAAACATTTTGTTAAATTAGAGAGTAACATATTAGATTTAAAAATCTAGGATAATTTGTCAAACATAAAAAGTTCATAGGGCATTTGCACCAAGTGCCTTTACAATCAAAAGCTGTTTTAATTATATCCAACAATAAGTCACTAATATCGATTGATTGGGGAAAAAAATTAAAAGAAAAGAAAATAATAGAGAAGAAGAAAGTGAATAAAGTTTACAAGAGAAGGGGAGGAAAACAACAAGAGATAACTAATGAAGAGGTACATTGTCCCCTGGTCAAGAAAGGAAGAAACATGGGCCAAGAAGTCTCCACAGAAAGAGTCGTGAGAAGAACGCACCCAGAAAAAGAAAGAGTATATACGTATACATATGCACACATTCATATACACATCTATGCTCAAAACGGCTACAATTTTTTGGATCTATAACCGATGAAAACCTTATCAGCAATGTATATTTTCGAACCGTTAAATTCAACTAAAATAATTTTTTTAAAATCTAATAGCTGAAAATTATATACCCATCAATAGTTTTTTTAGCACCCATTGATAGAATCTCTTATTCTTATGTTAAAAAAGTTAATTTTGTACCACCAACGAAGAAGGTCGTTTTAACTATTAGATTAATATTTTAACAGTTTAATATATGACTCTCGTTAAAAATTTGTAGCACGCAGTACAAAATTATTTTTAGTTACAAATCAAACCGTTAAAAAGTTAATTTGATGATTAATAGGCCATTTGGTACGTAGGTTTAAAACCGTTTAAGGCACTTCAAGTAGGCGGTTCAAACTAGCGTTTGGTGGAGTAATAACTAAGGTTGGTTTAAACCATGGATGTGGTTTTAAAACAATCAAAACCTTTGAAATCTAAACTTTGTCTCTTCTTAAGTTCTTATGGTTTGAACTATTTTTTACCGTAAAAATCATTTTTATTTTTGTTTTTTCATAAACCATAGTTTTTTAAATATTAGTTCTCATTTTAAATTTAATGTGATGTTTTATTTTTATTTTAAATACTTATGATTCAAACATTAGTTCAAAACTACTATTTAAACTAAAAAATTTAAAACCTATAATTTAAATCATATAGTTTTAAATCATATTATTTTAAATTTATACACCAAACAAACTATAAGAGGCCTATATTGCATTGTAGTGACAGTTACCCTTCTCTACTATAACAATTGCTTGTTTACACGTTACATGGATTACATATATCATGACTGCGTCAGCGAAGCCTACCATGCTCTGTCGTGGGGTGACTCTGCACCTTCGCAAGCTAACAAAAGTCAAGTCTGCTTTTGGACACCTCTTACTCACCACCCACTTTGCTGTCCACCGCGAGGCGCATACTCAGACAAGCCCTCTTGTATTTATTTATTTGTACAGTACGTACGTTTGGCCTTGTCACCTATTTTTTAAGTAATTAAGTATCTTTTCATGGAAAAAAAAACTAATTATGTATCTATCATGCAGTAATAGTAAGTACATAACAATAAAGGCCCTAGCTAAGCAAATAATTAAAATTATTAATGCTTGTGATCATTAGTGATGCAATTAGGTACCACATACGAGGGACTACAATTAAAAAATTTTTATAAAATCAGTTTTAATTAAAATTTTTAGTTGTTACAGTATATAATTTTTATATGTTAATTGATTAAAAAAATAAGTTGTAATTTAAAGCTCTCACATTTTATCGTTTTTAGTTTAAAAGTTTCAATTTTAACCTCCAAACATCCTATAAGTTTTAATAGTAGTGTATTATTATGGAAACATTAATAGCATATAACACCACATATTAATAAAAAGTGAATTTTCATAACATGATTTATAAAAAGGACTCGTTTTTTATTAATTATGGTGTTCAACCTCAATGATATTTTCAAATATTTTTTTGATTATGTGATTTATAGTATTTCTTCATGCCACAATTTGATTGTGTTACTACATATGTTAGGATATACCAATAAAATAACAACATTTGAATCAAGTAGTAAAAAAATATACAAATAGACGGCTCAAAAAATGTATGGTACTTATTATTAGTAGTATTTTTAAAGGTTTTCTTTTTTTCTGCACCACTACCATTAGAAATGCCCAAATCAGTATATTTGATTAGAATTAAATTGAAGTAATAAATATTGGTTTCTCGAGCTTCTACACTTGTATTTGTACTATGATAATGCTCACCAAACCTGAAGATCAATATGCATTTTCTGGTTCATTGCACTTGGACCCTCTAGAGGCAGAAGACCTGAAAAGTCTGAACATATTAAAGTAGTGGAGAACTTAGGGGTCCATGTTGGAGCACATTTATTAATTGACCTTTTCTGGTTTTTTAATGGGAAACCAGAGGCAGCTTTCATTAATTTGTGCTGTAATTGGTAAAAACTGAACACGTTGGACCTGTAAGAGTCCATTTGGCTCATAGATTTGAGTAGAGTATTTGAATGAACGTTTAAATTTTTGTGAGAGAAAATAGTGTGATAAAATGATTCGAACCGTGATTCGAATACCGAAACAAACAAACCATGATTCGAATACTGTAGCAAAAGATTGAATGGCTCAGCTGTCAAAGCTTCTGATCTAAGAGACTTGCATAACAGTATAAGGCTGTTTTTGCTACGTTGCATGGAATTTTGATCCTCTAAATGTAATTGGAGTGAGTAGAGCGTTGCAAAGAAGGATATTCTGGATGAGTATTCTCACTAGTGCTATATATTTTTAAGTTATTAGATCTGATAAAAACATATTTTTTGTAGACCAATGAAAAAGCATATACCTAATAAGTTACCTTTTGAAGAAATCTCCTGGAAAGTAAAGAAAGAAGACAACAGAAGTAAAGCATAAAGCACTAGTACAAAGATAGCCTATAGTATATACCATAGTTGTCTGAGCATCTTGTGTGGAATACTGTGTTGATGTCAAATTTTAGCAGTTGATGAGAAAAAAACTCTTTTTAGTTCTATTTTCTTTTTTTATTATTTTTATATTTAATTATTCTTAGTTTATGTTTTAACTGTTTCATTTAATCATCAAAATAGTATCACTTTTAAATTATCTAAAATTAAAATTTATTTTTATAAGTTTGCAAACCTAATAGTTATGCAAAAAATATATAGCATTTAAAATAATATTATGCACTAAAACACAAGACAAAATAAGGTATTTAATAGATCATTCTCACACATTTCAGTGTTAAATATAGCATTGATATTGATGTTTGTCTTGAAGATAGTCTAGTTTAGAAAACTAAACTTAGATAGAGAAGGAGCCACTTAGGGATCGGGTGGCTACAATTTCAGGGCCCAAGTCGCTTCTTTATACCTTTTTAAAATATTATTATTTACTCATTTTTCTTCTTGTATTCCCCTCTAAAATTTCTAGTTTTAAATTTTTATAAAATGTCCTAAATTGAATTAAATTTACTACTTTGACCTTTAAAATTTATGAGTATAAATTTATTTACTATCTTTTGAAAAGTTTGGCTTTGACTCTTAATTTTAACTTCTAATTATACACTATTATTTCTTGTGAATATTTTACTTGCATCTATTATTTCAAATTTAAAAACTAAAATAAACAAACATTAGGATACAACATTGCTCAAGTTAATATATTTATAATATTTTAATTTGTAAATTTTATTACACTTTAAATTTAATTCAAAATCTTGACTTTATTCAACTTCCTAAACAAAATTTTCGGGCTTGGTCCCCAACATAGGCATATTACTGCCTTTTCTTTTTTCCTTATACACTGTCGTTTGGAGGATTCTGTTGTCGTTTATTGGACTTGAACAAACGACTTGAAAAGTGAACTACAGTGATCAGTTGTCATTTCCCATTCTTGTCCAAACGACGTGTCCTAAAAATTATTGGTCTGTTTCAATTATGGACGGTGTGACTCTCAAAAATGCGGTTGTTCTCCACCGCCCAAATCCCAAACAATCAAAAGGAATATTGGTGAAGTTGACCATAAAACAGAGTGCGAATTTGTAATCTTTTTCATGTAATAGATTACATGGTTGAATCCTGAATTTAAGCTACTCAGTGGCGGCATGCTACAAAATAAAACAACAACAACAACAACAACAAAAACTATTATAAGGCGAATCTCATGCTAAAAAATATAAACTCTGTTTATAAGACGAATTTAAAACATGGGTTTGAACCGTTCACAAGTATAAAACTCTCGTATGTTAGATGTATAATAGTTTACAGTATGAAACTCTTATATGTTACAACGTAAAATTCTTATGTGTTATAGTGTTTGAATTTATATTTGTGTTCAAAATATCTTGCCAACCACAATAATATACAGTTCTATGATAACAAAAACAAACAATTTTACAAGCCCTTTGAAAAATGAGTTAGAAATGAGACTTTATAATGAAAATATTGTAGCATCTAGGAGAAAACTATACCGTTGAAATAATAGTTAAAACTTGACACCATTGGTTCTCATACTGTTGGTATTTATTAAAAATATTTATTAAAATTTTCTTTTTTTAATTTTCATATAGAATCCATCTTACTTTAATCACCTGATGTAGGACTTCTTGGACTTTTAGTGCATGCCAAAGAATTTTGATCCGTTTAAGTTAACGCCAAAAAATTATATTTATTAGTCACGGGTTCCTAACAAGTTATCCTTTTGTCTTAAGAATTGTTATTCTAAGCTTCGGTTTAAAAATTCCTTGGGACATACGTTTTAGGTTTAAAACTATAGCGTATAAGAGTTTTATACTGTAACAACTTTTTATTTTTTTATTGCAGCTATTAAGAGCTTTATATTATTTACAGTTGTAACCGATGAATTGAAATCGATGTTCCAAACACCCTATTTTATAAATTAAAGATTAAGTTGTTTTCTCATGTTCAATTTTTTTTATCCAATTGTGCCAATAACGCTTATATTAGTGTCAAAATTTATATGGTGTTTAGTTCTCAGTTAGAACCAATTGGTATCAATCAACATACAGTGCAAAGCTTTTACATGTTACAGTTTAAAAATAAAAAATTGCTGCAGTATAAAGTTCTGACAAGTTATAATGTTTTAATCAAAATTGGTTATAACTATTGATTCTAACCACACTTTCCAAGCATCCTATCGTTGTCGAAATACCGAGAAAGTATATACATGGTTAATAATATATGTATATATGTGTGTGTATATATATATATATATATATATATATCATAATTCAAACGTAGCCCCAAAGTTTATGGGGAGTATACTTATAAGGGTAAAAAAAGAAAGAAGATATCGGCAGTGTTGGTGTCTTACTGTGATTTCAGGAGGCATCCTAGGTGATACTAAAAATTTTTGGCAGCTCTGTGCCAATATGCTAATGTGGTACTTTGTAACCAACGGCTAGAGAGCATCGATATCTTACCATTAAAAAACTGTCAATATCTAATTGTGACACTTAATAGCCTAGTTTTGAATTTGTATGGTAGCAAAACAGCCTTTTACCCTAAATATTAATAGATAATAATTTAAATTCCAAAAGAAAATTTGTAAGGGTGAAAATGTGTTTATTAATAAAAATGATAAATATTGTTTCTAGGGAAAAATAATAAAATTGTGTAAATGAAAAATAATAAATATTGTTTCGAGGGAAAAATAATAAAATTGTGTAAATGAAAAATAATAAATATTGACAAAAAATACATATAATTGAAAGTCTCTTAAAGTAACTTTGGTAAATCTGGATTTTACGTCATATTCATAAGCTAAATTCGGGATTTATTTGGTAATCTTGGATTTATTTAATTTGTCCGTGGAATGAATATAAAACTTTTCCATATTTTATATGGGGTAAATCCTCTATCCATCAGGTAAAATTTGAAGTCTAAAATTTTTGACGTGTATTTTTAGTCCAGCTTAATAAAATGTTGTTTACCTCCTCGGCCAACTCTTAAGGGCCTACAATTCCTCTTAAATTTGGGCCCTGGTTTCGATCAGATTACTTTGGCCCAATTTGAAGCTTTGACAAAATTTGAAAAGAGACTTGTTCTGTTTCTATTATGGTCATATTTTTAGGTTTAATCAAAAGAAAAAACTAGTTGTCTTTCATAGTAAACTGGTTATACACCACTTAAATGTGATTGCGATAATTTCCAAAGTGTTGGGGGAATTATCCTCGGAAAAATTCATTTTTATCGTCATAGGTTATTACTTCATTATTCATAAAATTATGGATCGTAATTTAATATGTAGTATATTTTTTAGACTGAATTTTACTATTTCATAAATTGCAAGGGTCATAACTAAACAAAGTTAACTAAGATTGTTCTTATTCTCACGATACACGTCAATCATCGATTTATGGAAAATGGATCTCCAAGTAAATTAGATTGATAGTCTGCCTCAATGGGCAAAAGGACTTGGATGTTTATTTCTGTATTTTTGTTTAGATAAAAGAACTTCGATGTAGATGATTGCAAGGATTATCAAATAATTAACAATTCTCGACGCCACAAGCCTCCATGTACTTCTCAAAATGAACACTGGTATTAACCTCATGGGCAGTAATCCCACCACTCACATTTGGACGGGATCCACTAGGTAGAGACAAGGGCTATCAAAATACTGCCAAGTCAAGTTTAAAATAGTTTTTCTATCAAAATAGGCTCAAGAGTTTGGAGGTCACATATATCAACAATCCTATAAATCTGCTCTGATAATCTAGAGAGACTTGTTGACCATTGTGGACATCGAGCTAAGGTTGATTAAATGACATACAAAAGAGACAATAAAAAGGAAATATGTGAGTTGAATTTAATATAAATGTGCTTATGTGTTGATTTTTTTTTTTTTCCAGAAATTCTTTGTTTGTATTTTAAAAAGAGAATTTCGGTACACTTTTCGTATTGTTACAATTCTAATAATTACATTTTCAAAAAGGTATATTTTAACAATGATGTGACATCATAATGATTTAACTTTATTAATTATCATAAAATTTTTTAGTCAATTATTCACTTTATTATAACCATTAGATTTATATCGAACAATTAATGATAACAATGTTTAAGAACTATTAAAACCGAATATATATTGAGAAAACCATGGTAAAAATACGACAATTGAAAGTCCAATCCAGAGAATATGACCGTGAACACAGTGCAAGAGACTTTCTCAATGATAGAGTTGAAGGATTGCGAGGGATTCAACCGGGTAATATGAGTTTTACTTTTTTTCAATCTTAGCTAATAGCTATAATGATATATTCCTTGGATTCAAAATGGGGATGTTTAGCCCTTTTTTTAATCAATAATGATAATGAATGGAAAATCCGTTTAGTGATTGAGGGATTTGTGGAAAATAGAATCTATTTCACTATATATATATATATATATTATTGGCTTGTCTCTATGATAAGAATCACTTCAGTTGGCATTTATTTATTTGTTTTGTTTTTTTTTTTTTTTTTTTGTCTTTCATTGTTTTAAGAATGGATTCTTTGTGGCAATGATCGTTTTAATGCACGTGGCTTCCTTGTTCAAACTTTATTTTCGAACTCATTTTAAGTTAAAGATTGATTCCCTAGTGGAAACCTGATTTTTATAACAATGTTCTGTTAACATGTTTATTGTGATATTAAACACTAGAAATGTGAGTCTTATAACATTAATTGCGATCAATCTATATTCTTTAAGGAGGCAGTCCTTTAGATTTTCTCAAGAATATCTCTGTGGATTCGAATTATGTGGTTTTGAATATTTTTTGTTTGAATTGAAAATTATGAACCTATTATTTGTGTAGTTTTAATTATAGTTTAAACAAACGCTTGAAAATGTAAAGTCCAAACAAGGAATAAAAAATCACATCATGAAGCTGGTATTTGAATAGAATAAGAATTATGAAAGAAAGCATAAATAAAGCCATGAGCTGAGTAAACTTAAGGTGGGGTTAAAAGTCTTACCAAATTAATTTTGAATGGGTTTAAATATCATATCAAGTTTCAAAGCCATCTCAACCAATGCACATCCAAACACCAGTTTGAATCATATTGATGGTTTGAAACCACATGAATTGACAAATCAAACACCCTCTAAAGCCAAGAAAACAAAAAACTAATAGGTTGTTTAACATCCTCAATTGGAACAACAGTTTGCACTTCTAATTATTATTTCAATAGTGTTTTTTCACATATGCTATAGTGTTTTCTAGTTTATTTCTTAAATGGCCTACTAATGGTATTTTGAAGTAGTGATGCAAGAACGTGTTAGCCTGGCCCGGCCCGGCCTGTTCTCCTTAGGCCCAAGCTGGCCGCTGGCGGGGCCAAGTCGGCCCATGTTAGAATTACCTTAGCCTGGCCCGACCCGTGGGCCTATTTTACATGAGTCGTGTCGGGCTATGCCGTTGGCCTTGAATGGGCCAGTTCATCTTGGCCCATCCAAGCATGCAATTTTTAATTTTTTAATTTTAATTTTTATTTTTGAATTTTTAAACAAGTTAACAAATATAAAAGTTTGAATAGTTAGGGGAAATATAAAAAAGGATATTTTATTTATGATTGTCTCGTTAAGAACCTTTCCAAGAAAAATCCAACGGGACAAAACCTTACTTTTGTTTTTCAAAAGCAAAGTATGCCTAGAAGAAAAAAATGAAAAGAAAAGAAAATAAACGACAAAGACCTTGTTAGGCCTATTGTAACGTGATATGTGAGGCATTGTTTTAGCTTTACTTCTTAGAAGAAGCAAAGCATGCCTACAAGCAAAAAAAAAAAAAAAAAAAGAACTTGTTATGATGTGATGTGTGAGCCTTTTTACTAGAGAAGGTCATACTTAGTCATGTTCACCTGTGAATGAATATGAAAATAATATATATATATATATATATAATTGGGCCACAATGGGCCTTTGGTGGACTGGCCCATTGTGGGCCTGTATGGGCTGGGATGGGCTGACCCATTATGGGCCTAGATGGGCTGGCCCGGCCTTGCCCAGCCTGTCCAAGCCCATGATTTTCCACGGGCCGGCCCATGGGCTGACATATGTTGGCCCAGCCCGCCAATATTTATGGGCCAAGCTGTGCCTTGAACAGTGCCGGGCCGTGCCTTGAACAGTACCAGGCTATGCCAGCTCGGCTCATCACTGTAGCAGGACGGGCTCGGGCTGGCCCACGAGCCCCGGCCCATTATTGCATCTCTATTTTGAAGCTTTTTAGTTTGAAGTGCAAATTATCAACTATGTAGTCTAATATGCAATATGAGTTGGCGATTGAAAGTGTAAATTTTGAACAAAAAATAAGCAAGTATCTGGCAACGTCGTTAAAAATGTCGTTTCAATTGCTACAGTATAAAAACTTTCACAATGTAGCATGTAAAGTAAAAGTATACTAGATTGTGAAGCTCTTGCATGTTACAACAAAAATTGTTTCGACTTTTGGTTTTGATTGTGTTGCCAATGGTACTCAATTTAAATTGATGTTATAGTGTGGAAAACATTGAGGGGGCGTTTGGTATGCAACAATAAGAATGAATCAAATTCTTAAGACAGTGACAGTAAGCAATATGATTCCTAGGAAATCGATACTATCACATTTAGTTATACACAAAAATCTTCTTTTAGATTCTAAAGAATAATATATTACTATGTTTAGTTGTACATATGAATCTTATATACTTCACAAAAATGAATTGTCGTGATATATTTCAAAAAACATTTCTGTTATTATTTATATGTTAATACAATGTTTATATTCATATTTAAAAAAAATATAATTACACTCGTAATATTACATTATCATTAGAAAGAATTTAAGAACATAAATAGACCTCTTTAAAAATATTTAACAACAACAATAATAATATTATTATTTAATAATCACTTGATGTACCATTGTTATCATCATTAATAATAGTAATATTACTAAATTATTACTACGTTAATATATTTAATATTAATATATTATTATTGTTCAATATAAAATTATTATTATTTAACAATATTACCAAATCTTAAATATTAAAATAATACATTAGTTTTGACATTAAATATATTAATGTAGTATGTTAGTACTAATATTACATAATAACAATATAAAATATGAATGATACAATGGTATTATATATAGTTCAACACTAATATTAGTATGAATATTAATATTACACTATTCATATTAATATTTATACTATTAAATTATTATTATTATCATTAATTTTATTAATATTATTATAAAATTATTATTTTATATTAATATAATATTTATATTTATATTATATAATCTATAATGATGAAATTATATTTATTTAATAATATATTACTATTATTGAATATAGTATATAATACATTGATATGAATATATAAATTATAATAAAATATAATTCTTAACAATATATTATTATTCATATTAATATTATTTACAGTTATCCTTATTATAAAAATATTAATCTATAATAATAGTAGTATTATTATTCAATAATAATATAATAATATTTAAAAATAATAAATATAAATATAATTTTAGTAATAATTTAGTATATAGATATGAATATAAATAACAATAAAAATACCGTTCTTAATAATATATAATCATTTTATATTAATAAATATTAAATAATAATATTAAGCTATGATAATATTATAAAGATTTAGTAGTTTTTATATTATATTATATTATATTATATTATATTATTTATCATCATGAAATAAAATGTGTGGTTCTCATAATTTTGAGATTGTAGAATATAAATATCATCTTATCAGGTGGAATTTAAACTACTTAAAATGGTGTAAAATAAATCTTTATAGGATTGAATTTTTTAACACTCTAAAAATTTTAATTTTTTTACCAAACATAATTTTTGCAGATTTTTATTTCTATCCTCTAACGTATACCAAATTAGGGGACCTAGCATCTCATGGTCCCCGTTCAGATCAGTTCCCGGCCTTCGAATATAAAAAACGCAAAAACGACACCCAAAGACTCCACCGTACAGAACGCTCTCTTTATTCTCCATTTCCTTTCCAGGAAAAAAAAAAAAAAAAAGGACGAAAATAAAAGCAAAAAAATATAAGAAAAATAAATAAATAAAAAATCAGAAAGCATCGAAAACAAACTTATCGTCACCTTCTCCGCTTGCAGGAGACAAAGACACAGACAGAGAGGAGAGAGAGAGAAAGAGAAAGACAGAGGTACCTAGTTGGTGAGGATAATTCCCATGGCGTCCTCAATCAGGCCTTCTCTCTCTTCCTTGAGGTTCTCCGCCGCTTCTTCTCGCTTCTGCGTTTCTCTCTCTTCCTTCCACCCTTCTCGAGGGCTCTCTTTCCTCCATCTCGGGAGTGGTAAATTATCCCTCCTTATCTTGTGGATTAGATTTGGTTTTATTTTTCATTCAGAATTTTGTCAGTTGGAGTAGGATTCTTTTTTTTTTTTTTTTTTGTTTTTTGAGGTTATAGTTTGGTCTTTTCTTCTGTAGAGAAGGCAATTTACAGCTTTTAATTCCTCTCTAGTTTCATGAATTTTGTTTGATTTTTCAGAAGTAGAGAGCAATTCTTTTTGCATATTGTAGAATCTAATGGCCTGGTTTTGTTATTTTGTCCGAACAAAAGATTTGAGCTTTAATTCTGTTCTATGTTTCTCAATTTACAGCAGTTTTTTTTCATATCGATTGACACTATAAATTAAGGTTCCTTATTATAGTGCAATGATCAGCTTATAATTAGTTGTTTGTGTCTTGTAACATTGTGAATTGGAGTTTAATTCTCGTACATTTGTCGAAATTCAGGTGTTCCACAATCACAGTTGTTTGGTCTGAAAGCTTCCATGATGCTGAGAGGAGAGGGCAACAGCAGGTCCGCGGCTGCCGCTGGCAATGTGGTACAAGCAACCATAGCTGCTGCCCCGGAAAATGTCCTTGAGTGGGTCAAAAAGGATAAAAGGCGGATGCTTCATGTCGTTTACCACGTTGGAGATTTGGACAGGACTATTAAGTATGCTTGTTTTGTACAACATTTAACCGTTTCAATCTTGATGTGTATTGTCTTGTAATGAAGAATTGAGAATTTTGGCTTAGAGTGTACTTTAGTAAATCTAATACAAATATGGGGGTGTGGGTGTGGGTGTAGATTCTACACTGAGTGCCTGGGGATGAAGTTGCTAAGGAAACGTGACATACCGGAGGAAAGATACACAAACGCGTTTCTTGGATATGGGCCGGAAGATTCGCACTTTGTCATTGAACTCACCTACAGTAAGTTGTTTAAAGATTCTCGTTTAACAAATCTTTCCTAGAATCTGAAGCAAATATTCTCATGTAACAAGTCTTTAGAATCTGAAGCAAATGGAACTTCTGTTTGCATCTTTCATGAAGCGTCATCTTACTAGCATTAGTAAAGTACTTCGTGATGTCATCTGAACGAGTTGATAATCTTTTCTCTGATATATTCATGTTTTCAGATTATGGTGTTGACAACTATGATATTGGAACTGGATTCGGTCATTTTGGTGTGGCAGTTGAGGATGTAAGTTATGATTAACGGTGTATTTAGCTAGCTTATTATATTATTCACCTTTATCAAATTTTCTTTATGCATTCAGTAAGCCTACCCTGTAGTTTCTAAACTTCATATTCCTAGACTATCTTCAGGATTGTTGGTTCTTACTGAAGCATTGATATTTCATTTATGTGCTTCTTTGGCTAGGTTGCCAAGACTGTTGAGCTTATAAAAGCTAAGGGTGGAAAAGTAACTCGAGAGCCTGGTCCTGTAAAAGGTGGCAACACAGTTATTGCATTTATTGAAGATCCTGATGGTTATAAGTTTGAACTTTTGGAAAGAGGGCCTACACCTGAGCCCTTGTGTCAAGTAATGCTTCGCGTTGGTGATCTTGATCGTTCCATAAACTTTTATGAGAAGGTGAGACTTCTAAAGAAAATAAGGCATTGCTGAGTTCATGACCCATGTCTTTTGTGCTTAGTCGTTATCTCCTTTTATTAGGCTTTTGGAATGGAGCTTCTAAGGACACGAGACAATCCCGAGTACAAGGTAACTCTTCGTCATCTTTCAGTTATTGGAGACTTGGTTTGTTCTTTTTCTGTCTGGATGTTTGAAATACTTGTTGAAAGAATTATATAGTTAGAATGACCTGGCAACCATTTTGATGCCTTCTTCATGCCATCTTTTAAGATGGATTGATATGTGAGAAGGAAACAACCATGCTTTACTTATAAACTCCAACAAGAAGTATTTTTGTATTTTATTTCTCCTTGATGACATATTGTTTGTTGATTCTTTCTAGTATACGATAGCGATGCTAGGCTATGGTCCTGAAGACAAAAATGCAGTTCTGGAGCTGACATATAACTATGGTGTCACTGAATATGAAAAAGGAAATGCATACGCCCAGGTTGAATACTTGGCCCTTATTTCACCCCTTACTTCTAAAGCCTTCCTATCACATATGTTTTACATAAAGTCTGCTCGGTTGGCATACATTATTCCAATATTTGCTTGCTTCCAGCCTAGTACTATTATGTTGCATACGTTTGTTAGTTTATTTTCACCATGCTGCTGAGAAAATTTTGTTGTGTCCATCTCATACCTCTTTTAACTCGGCAGTTTTGAAATTTGACCTTTCTTCTGCATAACATGTTCAAATCTTGGCAGATAGCGATAGGCACAGATGATGTCTATAAAACTGCAGAGGCAGTTAAACTTGTTGGGGGAAAGGTTACCCGGGAACCTGGACCGTTACCTGGTATTAACACCAAAATTACGGCTTGCTTGGATCCCGATGGTTGGAAGACGGTATGGCTCATTCACAAGGACCCCTTTACTTTTTTTTTTTTTGGTGCAAGATGATTGATATATTTGCATTGAATTACTTAATTGATTTTAGTGGTTAGCTATTAGATAAAGGTGTAATTTCTTAATTTGAAAAGTTTTAGATGTACCGTCTATGTAAGAAGGTAATTGATACCAGCAAGGCTTTTGCTGATATTTCCCAAAAGGTATACTTGGAATTACGTGGCATATTGCTTTTTTTTCTTTGTAACCTTATTTCTTATTTTCCCTCGATTTTTTCAGGTTTTTGTAGATAATGTCGATTTCCTCAAGGAGTTGGAGTGAGATATTAGGTCCCTTTAGCACAGAAGGCTTGGGATACCGAAATGGAAGCCTTGGATCAAATTGAACGTTTCTTTTGAAGGGCTTTCCCGTTCAGGAACAAGCAACCTTTTTGTAGATAAAATATTACAATAATGGCTATCACAACAAGCATAGTAACAAAAATCTTGTCATTAGCACTCCAGTTGTCCTAATTTTTATGTCGTTTGAGATGATTTATCTGTCTAAATTGTATTGTTTTTGAAAGAATAAATCTGTTCGATAAATTATTTTCATGGAAAGATAGCCTATGGAATTACTTCAAACATTTGATTGGCGTCTGGGAAGACTCTGGACTTGGGGGAGTTTTTCTTTCTTTTTTTTTTTTTTCATATGTTGTCAATCCTTCTTCTTCTTTGCCTTAAGAGTGAAGACAATAAATGGTGCAAGCATTCGATTCTCTCTCTCTCTCTCTGTCTCTCTCCAGATCCCTTATTTTCTCTCTTCCTCTCTATCTCCTCTGCCGCTCTCTCTCTCTCTCTTCACAAACGGAGCAGCTGCCGCTTCAGCCGTCAGTCGACACCGGACGAGAAGGTTTTGCCTTGAAAGGTGACAAAGCTGAGGATTTTAACGATGTCGTTCTAGAGGCTTCTTTTGGGGAAAACAATTTGGAGTTCAAAGTAAAGATGGGTAATAATTCCTCTAACTTTCTTTCTTCTTGGGTTCGTTTCTCTTTTTCTGTCTTTACGACTCTGTTTTCTCTCTTGCACTCATGGGTGTCTACTTTTATGTTCTAGGGTTTTTTTGTTGTCTATTTATCGGAATTTTTGAGGCTGGACTTAACTTGTAACTTTTCTTATTGGGTTTGTGTCTTTCCTTTTGTTTTTCAAAATCAAAAACAAAAATTCAAACTACATGGCTCCAATCCCCAACAGACTCCGCTCAAGTCATTTGCTACAGGGTATTTAACAAAATCAGTTAAAACTAATTTTTTTTTTTATAAAATACTGTACCATACAAAAACTTTATACTATAGTAATTTTTTTCTTTTATTATAATATACAAAAGTTTTATATTATTTTTAATCAAATAAGTTGGTAAGAACCAACTTTATCAAACACCCTAGCAATGTTCCTTTTTATGCGCCATCTTTCGGAGGTGGCCACATAGGACAAAACGATAGAAGATTCATCCATTGAGAACAGTGGTGTTGGGCAGTACTAATACCAAATAGTTTTGCTTGGTCTTGGGAGTGTTTTTACTCTTTTCAATTCCCGTCGTTTCATCTTTGGCCCTTCAGCTTTGATTTTATGACGTAAAAGTTGGTGGTTTTGTAAGGACCCTCATTTTCACTTGGTTTTGTTTCTCAATAATGGAGTGTTTTTCACTGCTTTGTTGGAGAGACGTTGAAAAGGTACCAGAGGACAGAGGTGATCCAGGGCCCTCGTACTTTTTTCTTTTGGGCCCAAGCAACCATTTATATAGTTTTTGCTTTTGTATTTATTCTACTTCATAAAGGCTACGAAAAAGTGACCTGGCTCAAAGCAAAGAAATAAAGGGCTGTTTGGTTCTATTTTTAAAACATATTTTGTCATTTTTAAAAACATAAAAAATAAAAATGATTTTCAAAAGAATATTTGGTTAACAAATTTTGAAAAATAAAAAATGAAAACATTTTTTAAAACAATTTATCTTTTCCTTAGATTTTGAAAACAAAATAAACCTGTTTTCATTTTTTTCTTCCCTTCTTTTACTTATTAATCAACGAACCTAGCACATTAATTAACTAACCTAGCACAAACCTCACCGGAACCCAAGGTCGCCGGAGCACCACCCACCACAGCTCACTAGCCTGTTCGCAACAGGATAGAAGCTCGTTGAGTGGCCGTTTGCAACGGATCGGAAGTTGCATCATCCTCCACTGGTGGTGTCGTCGATCTCTTGGAGAACGCTGTCGATGCCAAATGCCCTTCAATTTGAGAACGCCGTCGACGTTAGATAGGCTTGATCTAAGATAGTCGTCGCCACGACAGGGCTGTCAAGGAGTGGGCTTGGTAAGTCGCATCCATCACAGCTCGAGCGGTCTTACCAGAGCAGTGGCAGACAAAGAGAAAGGCTTCCTCTGTTTTCGGTTTCATAAAAAAATATTAAACAATAAAATAGTTTTTAATTGAATTTGGCTTATATTTATATTAATAATTTTTTTATTAAAAAAATATTGTGTTCAATAACACTTTACCATATACAACCAAACACAATTTCAAAAACAATTTCAACATATTTCTCAAAATATTTTTATTTTTAAGTTTTTCTAAAAACAAAAACCAAAATAAAAATACTATCAAACAAGTCCAAAGTAAGTTGATTCTCTCAAGTCAAACGTAAACAATGTTCTTGTTTTATAATTTAAAATTTGTTGCTTTCCTGCATGTGTTTTTAAATAACTGAAGACGCCAATAACTATTATTATGTTAAAGATGTATAGTTTCTGATTACAAAAGAAGGGTTAAAGGGATATAGAGTATCAACTAGAAAATTCAATTATCGTTAAATTAAGCGTTTCAACACGCTTCTATCAAGCTTTTAATTTTCTTTTTTTTTTTTTAAATTAAACGTAGCATTTTTAAAATTCTTTTATTATAATCTCCCTAAATTGATATAGTGATGCAGTAGAAGCATAACAAAACATAAAAATAAAGATGAATCTTAAGTTATATTGATTCGATTAGAAAACTAAAAAAATAAGTATTAATCACTCATTGATTTTAAAAAATGTCAAGAAAATTAAAAAAGTAAGAAGAGTAAACACTATAATTTTATTAATAAAAAGATAAATTTTTAAGATTTGTTAATTCAATTAGAAAAC
>CAMOHE010046911.1:8831-69865 GCA_946598075.1 Artocarpus hirsutus
TAACATAGCGTATGATCTTTAAGTTTGAATCAACGGTAAAAAAAGATTTGAGTATCAAAAGAAAATAAACGCCTCCACATGTGATTCAATACCTAATATTTTTTGAAAATAATAAAAAACTAACATACCCAGATTTTTGGATCAATTAGAGAATTATTACTTTTTGTGCAATTGTTTTTCAATGTTAACGGTTTTATAAAAAAATTAAAACGTATAATTTTTAAAAAGTATAAAGAATTAATTGATCAATACAAATATTTTAGATAAAGCTAGACAAATCAATATCATTTAAGGATATTTTAAATTTTTTAGTTAAAAAAATAATATGAATAAAAAAAATAAAACACAATTAATGATAGTAAAAAAATAATATTCCACTTAATTTATTCACGATTGTAAAACTCAGATCGCTTCTGTTAATTGAAAAAAATGATTTTCTTCAAAACCAAATTTGATCTTAGTTTGAGGATAAGCTCTGGCATTGATAACGATCAAAGCAATCCTTGATGTTGTTCTTCTCAATTTTTTGCTCTCGAAAGTTGAACTAACATACTGTTGTGAAGGTGTTTTGGGTGAAGAACATGTCTGTCTGAACATTCGCCCCATTGGAGGGAAAGACGAGAGGTTGGAGAAGACGTCTTGGCGTTGCTCATCAGAATCAATTCAAGAGCTAAAAGGCAAATCAAACCCAGAATTCACCTATCCATGAGCAAGCAAATCGAACATGTGGCGGGAAGGAGCTGGCTTGTGCCGCCACTGAAAGGGGACTACCAGGAGTTCTTCGCCGATGGTGGATCAGGATGAGGCTGATGGTGGCTATAGAGGGGGATTTTGGTTATTTTTTTCTTTTTTTTTTTTTTTAAATGAAGGTCGTAATTGGTTGTAAATCATATGCAGGAGGTCTCACATTAGCTCAGTGTTCTTTCTATTTCTTTTTATCGTCCAATTGAAATCTAATGGTTTCCATTTTAACTTGGTGGAAAATAAAAGTGCCACTACCATAATTTTTTTTCAAAAAAAAAAAAAAAAAGGCTCGCGATGTCTTTCCTTCTTCTTATTTTAGAATGTACCCAAGTTTAATTTGATACTCCACAACCCTATACTAGGATTCTTGTCTGATCAATAGGTTGTGAAGCATTTCGGGTATATGGTGATAGGTGTAAAATCCAGGCTTACCCTTCAAATAAAAATTGAGTAAGGTGTTTTTTCATTTTGTTGTTGATCTCCATACTTTAAAATAATAAATAAAAAAAAAGACGAAATAATATCAATGATTTTTTATTTGGATAAAAAAGAAGCAAAGAAAACGCTCCGTCGGAATTTTGTTCAATTCCGTTCGACATACTAATCCTATATATATTTTGTGTTATATATATATATATATGTATGTATATTTTTCCCCTTTAACAATTAGGTTCCACATAAACACATCTTAGAAAGACCTTAAAGAATTTAACCACCGACAAGAAGAGGCGCCAAAACCTTACGGAAAAAGTTGGAACTTTCTTTAAATAAGTCACACTTTCTTTAAATTCTGCACACTTACCAAGAGCGTTCGGTTCCAGACCCGTCCCACTTTACTCCTTTTTTAGACAAGGAATAGAATCCAGACCTATCCTATATCTGACAAAAATAATTTTTATTATTTTTTTAATTAAAAAAATGTAAAATTTTTGTATATTATAATAATAATAATAAAATTATTACAGTATAAATCTCCAACAATGCTAGCATTTAAAATCTAAATACTATTAAAATTTAGTCTGCAAACTGAAGATTTTTAACATATTACTTTTCAAACTTGAGTTTCTTCTTTAATTGTTTTGGTATGTGACATTTAACTAATGATATTTGAAATTTTAAGGTAGATAAACATTCTTATCACATAATAACTAATAATTTTACTAATTAACTTTCAAGAGGAAAAATGGGGAAAATCTCATGAATTTATCCTCCTACTTTTTTTTTAAATGAGAAAAGCGAATACACATTAAGACAATAGAGATATTTCAATTAAATTAATATACCAACATACAAATCCATCAAGTACTTATTCAAATTTATCAAAACATGACAAAAAAAAAAAAGAAAAAAGAAAATATCAAACTACAACCCAACATCAATCAAATTATCACACCTTAAAAATCCCCAAAACAAATTGTGTATCCTAAAATACATGACCTTATTCCTTGGATCAAACACCAATCATCCTCAATAATGGAAGACATAGACATCGTACTCCACAATAGCATCAAATGTTGCGGCGTTAAACCAATTAGTCCTGGCCTTGGCATACCCTCTTGCATATCTGAAAAGCCCACTCCCTCCCACAATCGGCATCTCCCTCACCTCCTTAGTGATCGGGTTGTGTCCCAAGATGCTAAGAGTGCTCCCATTGCATTTCCCTTCGGTGAAGCACTAGTTGAAAACCATCAACAACGCTAGGTCGGAATGCGACACCGTGGCGTAAAGCCCTTGGGCCCTCCCCACTTCCTTGGAGGTCGGCTTCGGCCCCACCATCAAGGGGTCGTCGATCATCACCACCATGCCAAACTTTGGCGCGGTGGGAAAGAGCTTCGGCCCCGCGACGTGGATGGCCTTGGGGTTTCTGCCGCTTACCTTGTCTTGGAAGTAGAAGTGGAGGTGGCTGAGTTTTTCTCGCTTGTACTTCTTTTTCAGGGATAAGTTTCTCGAGAAAGTGTGGACGGTGTCGTCCGTGTTGGTGGCGGCGGCAGGGTCAAGGAAGGATGAGATGGTTAGTGTGATGATGAGGAGGAGCCAGGTTAGGCAGTTTTTGTTTTTGAGTGGGTGTTTGGAAGAGTGGTGGGAACCACTTTTACTGTAGCATGTGAGAGTTTTACACTGTAGCAATTTTTTTTATTGTTACTATAGCATGTGAGAACTTTTTACTATTCATAACTGAGTTTGTGGTGGGAACTGAGTGGTTCCTACCACTGCCAAACACCCCATGAGATGTGTTTTGGCCATGGTGAAGAAGGCTAGAGTTACGGGGAAGAGTTCTATCTAGAGTAGAAAAGCTAGTTAGCGGCCATTGAATGGAAAACTCTAGGCTTGTGTCTATGTTTATATGGACGGCAATGCTAATTAATTGAACATCTTAATGGCTATTGTTAGAGGTGGCAATAATCGTGTTTGTGTTGGCACGTTTATAGCACGACACGTTTAGCCCAAACACGAAAATGGTACGATTAATAAACGTGCCAGAAATGAAAACACGAACACAATACGCTTATGGCACACGTAACAGCACGACACTATTAACATAATTATTAAACGTGCAGTGATGGATTGACACGATAACAACACACATATGATACGTTTATGACCCAATTAACTAAAAATTAAAAAAAAAATGTTATATTTTTTTAAAAAAAGCCAATAAAAAAAATTAACAAAAACACAATATCTAATTAATAATAACCTACTATAAATATTTCAAATATTTTTATTTTTAAGTTTAAATGTGTTATAAATGAGCGGGTCGTGTCGTGCTGTGTTAACACATTTAGGACCCGTTTAATTAAACGTGTTAAGACGTGTTTAACGTGTTAGCACGAATCTAGCCCGTTTATTTTCGTGTTATTCATGTCAACCTGTTTATGGTACAATTAATAAACTTGCTATCCAAACCTGTTATCTCGTATCGTTTTCGTATCGTGTCATCGTGCATGTCCGAAATTGCTGGCCTTAGCTATTGTTGATTGTGAGGAAATATATGTGCATTTTTTGTGCTTTTAATTTTTTTGGATAATACATACTAAAAAAATGTAATTTGTAAACCAACGATATTCCCCTAAAAGATATGAATATCAATTATATTCTAAAATAAAATAATTGCACGAAATTTAAGGCTAAGCTGTTTTGTTGAAGTATTTTTTTTTAAACCCGGTTTCTTAGGCCCTGCATTCCCGAAAGTGATAGATGCATTAATCCATATGTTTACACATATGAGGAGTGAGTCCAATATGATATTGGCAATCCCATGCCCTCTTTTTATTTGAAATTTCCATTTTTTTTGAGGTGGGAACTAGAGCATCGTTTATTAGGATTAAAAATAAATAGATCAAAATATAACAATGTTAAATAAATAGTCCATTTAAATTAAAACAAAATTTATCTTGGTATAAAATAACATAGAGAAAAAATAAAACAACATTGAGATAATAACAAAACAAAAAGAAAGCGAAGAAGAAAAAAAGAAAAAAGAAAAGGTAAAATTAAAAATTTAATTTTTTAAAAAGAACACGTAATTTTAAAAATGCTATGTATTTAAATATTTTTAAAAATATGCTATTTGTTTACATTATGAATTAAACTGTGCTCTTTAGTACATTATTTTTTTGAGGGGTTTGAGATTCTCAATTTTGATAACAATATTAAATAATTATTTTACCCTAATTTACTTAAAAAGTATTAATAAAATAGGGAATGCCAAAAAATAAAAAAACCGTGATCACAACCTATGGCTTCATTGTAATAAATATAAAATTGATTTTTTTTTTTAATTTTTGACACTTTATTTCTATTTTTTTTTAATAATGGACTGGTTATATTTGTTATTTAGTTATCATCATATTCTATTAAATATCTAAAATACCATTAACACTATTATAATAAGTATACAACCTATTGTCAAATAAAATTGAAAACATATGTAAGTAAATTTACAACAACTCCTTATGATTATAGGTTTATGTAAACACGAATGAGATCCATGATAATTCAAATTTCGAAGCATATAGCTTAAGTAAACAACTTATATCGAACTTCTAATCCTCTTTTCAATCTTTTCTATTTTGTTACACGTTCATTTTAATTGGTGCCCACTTTAATTATACGTAGATAAACACATTATAAATAATGCACCGACTTATGAATTTAAATAATTAGAGGTTAATTAACAAAAAACAATAAACAAGGAGACACCAACAAATGAAGATGCAAATCCGTGCACGTTTACGAATCCGATGCAAATATTCTACATGGAAGTTGTATTTATTCACCAATATTAGCGTTAGCATTTTGTACACGTATTACAATTGTTAATATACATAGTTTTTTTTTTTTATTGGTGTAAATTGTTTGGTATCTAGATCTATCGTTAGAGACATGAACCCATACAAAAATTTCTTAATTTTATTGGGTGATATTTTGATTAATTTAGATTCAAGTCGAGTTGGACCTATAATAGAAAAAAGATCTCCCAATAAATATTTTTTCATACACAACACACTTAAATGTAAGACTTTGTTTAAGAGAGAAAAGATCCTTTATCACCCAACGTTTGATAAATCTGGTAAATATATATACATATATAGTGAATTATTTTCAAATCTTTTGCACGGCTATCTAGATCTGTACGCATTATTGATACTCGAGCACGTGAATCACAGAAACCACACTGACAAGTGTCCCCTCATGCTCTATGCTACGAAACAAGGTTGCAAGGCTAAATGACAAATAATGTAATATAAATTAAAGTTTACAAATTAATTTTTTCTTTTCCAATTACGTACATCAAAGTTTACAGTCAAAAAAGTAAAAAAAGTGACGATTAAATGCAACAGCAGGCCGCTTGTCGGGCCCCTTGGGACAATGTTGGCATTTTCTATTTATGGAAGGTTGGTCCCCATATGCTAACCATTACATTCGGCTAACAAAGATATCCAGTCTATTGAAGAAAAAAAAGTTTTGTCTCCATTGTTTCAAAGTACGCACTACGCACCAAGAGCTTTATAAAAAAGAGAAAATTATATCTGGTCACATTTTTTTTTCTACCTATTTTTTTATGCCATAAAAAGCAAAACTTAAAAAAAAAATACCATTATTTTTTTCTTTTATTTTTTTCCTTCTTTTTTTCTTTTCTCTCTCTTCTTTCACACACTCTCTCCCTGTTTCTCACTCACTCTCTCTTATCCCTCTCCGGTGACAGACAATCGTCACCCGACATTGTTGTGTGGAGTAGTCATTGCTGTTGTCACAGATCTATCGTTATCGCACAGAGCAAGATGTCAATCACCAGAGTCGCTTGGAGCCGTCCGATTTAAGCCTTAGTCGCTGCTCGAGCCTCGTGTCGTCGTCATCCCAGTCCAAGCCTCGCGTCACAATCTCCAATCTTGTTCGAGTTTGAGCCGCTTGCATCTGTCTAGATTTGAAGATGAAGAAGTGAAGCAGACGGAGCCTCGACAACGACAAAGAAGAATTGCGACATCGCCATCTTCGATCTCGCCCGATTTGAGCCTCTCAGGTCCTATATGATCTGAGCCAGTCGCGTTCGATCTCATCCGATCCAAGTCGCTCATGACAAGGACTTGATGGCAATGAAGAATAATCGCAATGTCACGACCTTGGTCCGACCTTGTTGCCGTCGTAGTTGCTGATCGAAGTCTACTGCCGAATTTGTGGATCGAAGCTTGCCACCAATGTTGTTGTTGCTACTTTTTTTTCTCTATTTTTTTAGCTACTGGTGATATTGTTGGTGCTGGAGACAAGCTGTTGCCGGCAAGTAGAGAGAAAAAGAGAGAAAAAAGTGCCATAGGGACATTTTCTATGTCCCATTGAGACGTGCAGAGGGACACATAAAATCTCCCAGAGGATATGCAGCGTCCTAGAGGAACACCGCAATATGTCTGGAAGAGATATAGAAAATATCCTTGTTGAACGTGTTTTGGAGGGACACAAAAAATATATCCTAGAAGGACATGTGACATGTCTAGAAGGAACGACAAAATATCTCGAGAGACACGTGACATGTCCTAGAAGGGACATGCATTAAGTTCGTAGTGTAAGAACTTTTCATATTTTGTTGTATAAATAAGAATCGTCTAAAAAAGTGGTTTCTATATGAATTGCCTTTTTTTTTTGGACATTATGATACGTTGAAATGATTTTATCACTGCCAAAATCAACTTTTTTTTGGTACATAGCCCTTTTGTTTATTTATTTATTTGTATTTTTATCGTGGATTAGGTTTTGTCACTCTCAAATGTTGGAAAAATCAGTTTGGTGGCACAATGAAATTCTAAAAGATTTTAATAAACACCCCAGAAACTAACTCATGATGCTATGAACAATAAATTAATTTTAATTTAGCGTATATATTGGAGACTAGAAATAATACTTTTGATTGAATAATTCTTTAAAAATGTATCTCTACTATCAGATCTTCAATGTTATTCTCTTTCTTCAAATCATTTGGTGTGTGAGCACAACTCATCAAATCTCCACAACAACTAAAATCTTCCAACTAGATTATGTGCTAGAGAAACTATGAACACTAAAAGGGTGTGAACAAAGCTCTACTTTTTGAAAATTGCACTATAGCAGTCTAAGAATAAATGAAGACCCTAGGTTTCTATTTAAAGAAGTAGGAGAATACATCAAAAGTCTATCAAAATTAGGAGAGAAAATTTCTCTCTCCTCACCCTATAGTTGCGCCACCCCTATAAACGATTAGCTCTAAAATTTCAACCAATTACAATGTAGGGGATTTGTAATTATCCGCATCATTCAGGATAAATCCAATTCAAACAATTCAATTTAAATTAGAATTCTATTATTTAAAATAATAATCTAATTTAAATAAGTATGACTAATTTTCTATTATCCATAATTCAAATTCAATTAGGATTTCAATTAATTATTCAAATACCAAATTTAAATAATTAATTATCCAAAACCCCAATTACTAATTTGAATAATAATTTTCCAAGTTCAATTAAATAATTAATTCATAGACATTGGAGCCATTCCCTAGTAGGCCTATGCCCATTCGCAGTCCAAATCTAGACTATGGCCCACGTGTCCCATCAAACCTAGTGGCGCAACTTGCGTATACTTCTACTTACTAGTGGTATTCTATATTTGCCTAATCTATCAAAAAGGAATTTTTGAGATGACATTGGAACGCGATGGACATATATTATCAAGCTTCAATAGTAATTGATGAATTAATTCTCGATTAATTATCCGTTTAATCATTAACTTCAGTGTCACTCCATTATAGACCTGAAACTATACTCTTGATAATTTATAGTATTACGAGACTCCTCAGGATATAAGTCTTGTCTATGACCTTTCATATTATGTGTATCCCAATTGGCTATCCACAATCAGATGAAGAACTTAGTTTCGTTTTACCTTTCGATTATTTTATCTCAAAGTTTCATTATTTCACCTTTGAAGAATTCTTCTTTATAACACATACAAAAGGAATATTATTTGCTTATCATATGTATCTAGATGACTGATACCTGATTATATTTTTCAATTCTTGTATGATGCCTTTGAAAGGATAACATTGACTCTTTGTTAGAAAGTTAAGGATTCCGTTTCCATGGATTATGTGTCATCAAATATAGGTTACATCTCTAACATACTGATCATAGAGCCGTCGTTCATTGAAACTCTTGCGTTTGGCATATCGAAAGATACAAGGTATAAACATGGAGTCATGAATCCACTTTAGGATTAAGATAACATATAGATTATTATTAAAGCGAATTGATTTAAGTGAAATAAAATTATTATTAAATCATTTCAACTTTAGGTCTAGTTCAGTGTAGTAGACCTAATGGTGGTCGTAGTCAATCCGCTCTGACGGCCAAGATAAACCACCTCCTTAATTGAAAGTAGATTCGCATTACAGTTTTGTCATATATAGAGTGCCCAACTCTACACATGGACTTGGACTATGTAATTTAGACTATTAATCTCTAAATTGGATCTTTCCGCATATAAACTCCATACATGGCCAATTCTAAGATTTGGCTCCAATCATCATGGATCACATATTTGATGATATACAGTCGTTAATATGATAGCAATATGAGGATCATTTTATTACATAAAATGTTCGTATTCAACAAAAATGTCATAGGTACAACTAAAATATTTATTTTCATTAGGCACTACTATCAGAAATTGCCTACATTGGATGCCACAACCTTAAAAATTAAACGATGTTGTGGCCATATTTCTTATCTATGTATTAACGATTCAATCAAAAACAAATAAAATAGAAATGTAAATATAAATCCTTAAAAAAACATAAATATAAAGAAAAGATTAATCACAAAAGCTCATGGTTACACACCACCTGCAAAAGTCTTAGATCTTCATGCCACCATACGTAATGTAGCTATTTCGTTGAAGATCCCCAAACCTTATAGTGTCTCTATCTTGCCATTACACAGAGAGAGAAAATCAATTCTAGGTGGGACCTATATTTCATAACATTTTTGTCATATCTGTTTTATCGCAAGGCATAAGCCTATCCTATATCTGAAAATATAACCTAAAGTAAAATATATAGACTCAAATTACTTTATGGGGTTCTCTAAGTTGGTCGTGGTCTTGAAGGCCAAGAGATATAAATAGGCCTATTTTATTTGGTTCAATTAGACTTTCAACTCATTGGAGAGGTTTTAAGTCTAATTGAAATTAGAATAAAATGGTTACAAAGGAATTAGAATAAAACATAGGCAAAAAGCCCATCCGAAAGCCTTAACTCAATCCTAGAAACAAGTCCATCAACCTAACTATCGCTTCAGCCTAACAACCCTCCTAAGGTACTCCATCCATGGGGTCATGTGATTTCCTTCTATAAAGGACAAATAAGCTAGTCAATACGAGAGCAATACCCAAGGCCTAATCATACTAAAAAATGACAAGGCAAACTTTTTCACTTTAGTTTTCTTCATGGCAGATCACCTGAAATGGGCTTTCTAGGCCGGTTGGGCATTGGGGCACCTGTCAGCCCTGTATTCTATTCCTTACCAAATTCAAAACATGGAGGAAAATTCTTTCTGCGAAGAAAAGTTTCCTTTCCTGGTATTTCCTGTGGATCCAAGTCCTGTAGCCCCCACAAATAAGCACCCGAAGAGGAAAATCCCAACCAAACCAAAGGGCACTTTTTCGCCTATAAATCCTCCTTTTTAGCACCTGAAAGACACATCGCAACAACCACAATACTATAAAAAACAACACCACTTTTTCTCTCATAAGCTTCTTTTTTATCAAGCTCTATCCTCCATTGTCATCTTCTTCACTAAGCTCAAACCTCTATTACACCATTCCATGCTCCATAATACCACCTCAAGCCTTCATAATACCATCTCAAAGCCTCCAAAATGCCTCCATTGGCCTCAAACACCCAAAGAAAGGGACTCCGACCACCACAAAATGCCTAGCCACTATTTTCATCAAGCTCAAACCTCCATTATCATCTTCCTTATCAAGCTTAAACTTCCATCACACCACCCCAAATCTCTATAAAACCATCCCCAAGCCTTCATGACATCAGCACCAACCCCAAGCAATAAAGGAAAAACAGCCTCACAACTAAAATAATCAACCACCGCTTGTAGGAAAACTCAAGAACTCCAAAACTTTCAGCAAGTATCCATGATCCAAATATCACCTCTCATGGGAACGAAAAGACTATAAAACTTTATCAAATCCATGCCCTTTTATTGCCCAAAGGAAGCCTATGATGAAAGAACAGGAAGCTTTTCATTAAAGATCCACATTTTTTCTCTTTTTGGAATTTCTCTCTCTAATTAACCATTGATCTATTTCACCCTATAGAGACTACATCTATTCTCTCTACAAACTACTCTATTTGATAGGCTAACAAATCTCACTATCTCATTCAAACACCTCATCTAATCCAATAGACATATTCTTAGCATAACCGTCCATGTTCCTTTCCTACACTATACTCTAACTTGGAGATCTTCTTCGTCGAAGTTGTCATCCTTAACAGACCAAGAATCGTAGTAGGTCTTGCCCTCAAACACTAAAAGTCCTTGGGGTTACCTCGATTTACTATAACCTAGCTAGGACCATTACCAAGTGAGCCTAGAAGCCCGTTTCAGCTACTCTTAATGTTGAAACCACCGTTGTAGACTCACCAAGCTTTGCCACCTAATATGCTACCACCTCAGCTGTTGACAGGTTGTAAACCTAAGCTAATCAAAAGAGGCTACGAAGTCTGTACTCTTCACGTGTGAAGGCCCATCACGATAGAGCCCCAATAATTTTAGAAATAATCATAGGGCTAGTTTTATTCATACACCCCTTTCAATTAAAATTTTTAATTACATAAAGACCCTTATAAGATCTTTTTTTGTTTAATTTTTATGCCCAAAAAAGAGAAAACTTATGCCACTTTTTCTCATCACTATCTTCATAAATTCTACGACTATACTTGAATTGACTGCTTATAAGAACGACATTAAAGTCTTTTTTAGGCGTGTTATACAATCACACAAATTGAATGATCTAAAGGGATTTTTTTTTGGTGCAAAAGAAAAGGATGATATGAAGCAAGTTAGTCTTCGATAAATATCTAAAATATGTGTTATCATTTTGCAGGCCAAAATCTTTAGCAAATGGGCGTCTTATTTGACATGCTGGAGTTGGTACCATTCTTCATTTTTTAAACTTTGGTCTGGGCATGGCTTTTCTTTTCTTTTTTTTTTTAATGCTTGGTATAAATTTTTTTAATTTACCTAGTATGAAATTATGATTCTAGTATTTGTTTGCAAGTGAAGAAGAAGATCTTGAGTTTAAAATCCTTTTTTTGCTATTATTAAAATCCTCCTTTTTAATTGCTTAGTTAGGATGAGACAGCACAAAAGAAAGAAGAGAGAGTACAAGAGAGTAAAAAAGTATTCCCTAAAGGGGCATGTAAAATGTCCCAAAAAGACACGCAAAACGTCCTAGAGGGACACAAAAAAAATCCTAAAAAAGTGTCCTAAAGGGACACACAACATGCCTTGCAGAGACAACACAAGATGTCCTGAAGGGACGCAAAAATATCCTATAACGACACCAAAAATATAGTGAGACATGCACCAAATTTGTAGTGTTGAGGGTTTTGGTTCCCTGGCTAGAGCCTAGCGGGTCCCTTGAACGTATTATCGGAGAGGCCTGAGGAGGCCCTTGCTCGAATTTGCTTCTCACGAAGAGAGTGGGTCTCTTGGGATTCGAACCTTTGACCACTCATATAAGAGGGCCTTAAATTCTACCCCAGGTACCAATCCAACTGATCAGTTGGATTGGTACCTAGGATAGAACTTAAGGCCTTCTTATACGAGTGGTCAAAGGTTGCATGTTTTTATGTTGAGGGTTTTGGTTCCCTAGCTAGAGCCTAGCGGGTCCTTGGAACGTATTGTCGGAGAGGCTTGAGGAGGCTTCTGCTTGGATTTGCCTCCCACGGGGGGAGCGCATCCCCGAGGATTCAAACCTTCGACCACTCGTATAAGGGGGCCTTAGGTGTATCCCAGGTACCAATCCAACTAATCAGTTGGATGAAGATAAGGCCTGAAAATCCTGTTCATTACTTCCATAAAGACTACCGGAGCATTTGTCAATCCAAACGGCATTACCAGAAGCTCGAAGTGTCCATACCGGGTCTTGAAAGCTATTTTGGGGATGTTTTCTTCTTTAATCCTAAGTTGGTGGTATCTTGACCATAAATCTATCTTTAAAAAGTACCGCAAGCCTCCTAACTGATTAAATAATTCGTCAATCTAGGGTAGGGGATATTGTTCTTCACGGTGGCTCAATTTAGCTGTCGATAATCTATGTATAGCCTGAGGGTTTCATTGTGCTTCTTAGCGAATAAAACTGGTGCTCCCCATGGTGATGTGCTATTTTGGATATACCCCTTCTCAACAAGCTCCTAAAGTTGCTTTCTCAATTCTTTCATCTCTGCTGGGGCCATCCGATAAGATGCTATAGAAATCAGAGCCATTCCTAGAAGTAGCTCGATGCCAAACTCAATCTCTCGATGCGATGGTAATCCTAGCAACTCGTTGGGGAAGACATCTTCAAACTCATCAACCATTGAAAATTGGTGCATTTCTTCTCGAGGCACTAGAGTCCCCTTCTAGATTCAAGAGGAAGGTGTAGTAAGCTAGATTCTTTCGCCCTCTGAGACATGTCTTCATAAGACGCTCACTCATTAGTCGATCATTGCCACCCTGGTAAGTGATCGTCGTTCCCCTATCAGACACTAATGTCACTCTCCTAAGTTGGCAGTCCACAACTGTATTATATTTGGTCAACCAGTCCATTCCTAGGATTACATCATATGAACTCATGAGGATTATAATCAAATCACTTTTCAAAATCTTATCCCCAATCTTTATTTTACATGATTTACATATACAGTTTACGCACACCAGCCCCAAGGGTGAGACTATAACTAAATGCTCATCAAATTCTTTTATCTCTAATCCCAAGGCATGTACAAAAGAGCTTAAAATGAGAGAATGAGTGGCACCAATATCAAATAAGACATGCACTAAGGACTGAGAAACTAGAATCATACCATCGACAACCACGTTGCTAGTTCGGGCATCCAAACTCCTTGATGTCATGGTGTTAACCTGTACTTGAGCTTTCTCTTTTCCTCTACTAACCTTGCTAGGTCCTGGATTAGTCAGTCGATATTGCTGCAGTGAAGATGACTGCACGCTAGCTGTACTCGACGCTCGATACTAAGGGGCATTGCATTGGAAGTTCTATAGCTGGCATCCTTATGCTGGGTATGATAGTTGTTGGGGAGAGAACTGACGGAATTGGAGCTGAGGGAATTGCTAAGGCAGAGGTAGAGTCTGAGGCTGAGGCTGAGGACTGGCCCCTTCTCCGGCCTGAAGTCCCAAACGAGCACTCCTAATTGGACAGTTTTTCTTATTGTGTCCCGGCTGCTGGCAATAGTGGCAATAAAAGCTGTAAGGATTGCTACGCCTGCTATTGGATGAACTATTGCTCATACTGTTCATGTTACCTTGTTGACTCTTCCTTTGAGTTGGACGGCTGCTGGTGCTCCTATTGTCGCTTCTTTGTGGTCCTCTAGACGTCCTTAGTCGATCCTCACAATATTGCGTATAATCACTTTCCATAGATATTGCTGACAACACAAGCTCACCAAAATTCCTAAGTTGCAAGGCAACCACCTGCCGTCGAATAGAAGCCTTAAGCCCTTCTTGAAATTTGATATACTTTTCGTGCTCTGATGCCACTATAGATGGAGCAAACCTAGCTAGATCGTTAAACTTTGCCTCGTATTCTCGAACCGACATATCACCCTATTGCAATATATAAAATTCAGCCGCCTTCTGGTCTCTATATCCTTGCAAAAAATAATAATCGTAGAACAGCTCCTCGAACCTATCCCAGCTAATGTTCTTGTTGTTCTCTAGGCGTTTAGCTTGCTTCCACCAAGTATTACCATCACCATCAAATATATAGGCTGCAAACTTCACACGATACTCTGCTGGCACGCTAAGGGTATCCAGGTGTTTTACGATTGAATTTAGCCAATATCGGCCACTTGCAGGTCCCCATTTCTGTAAAAGGTTGAAACATATGCACATTGAAATTCCTTAAAGTACACATGTCGACGACTAGCCTCAAAATCCTCTGGTCTTGCCCTTACTGCCATCTGTCAGATTGCAGCAAACATGGCCCTCATCGTGCCCTCATCATTTCCAAGGTCAGCGTTAGCTGTTGACTGACATCTAGGTGCCATTCTCTTACTTTTGAAAACAAACTTGGACTGTCAATGGTATTTCATTGTCATACCTATGTGTGCATAATTTTCAAGATTCATAACCTTGAGCTTTGATACCATTCTGTCACGCCCCGGGGTACGAAAAGTTACGTAGTAGGTTAATTAAGTAGAAATTTAATTAAAACATAAGTTAAGGAATTTAATTAATTAAGAAATTGATGATACTTTAAAATCCTTTTTAAGCAAACATTTATAATAATTAAATAGATAAGATAAAACAAAATGAAATAAATTAATATAGAAAGGGAAAACACGCGTCGGGTCCTACCAACCCACGACTTGTGCACACACATAGTGTCGACAATATTTAAATTACAACCACAATCCAAAATAGAAAAAAGATTAAAATAATACATGCCTTGATTAATTTGTAGAACAATCTACCTTGGTCTTCTACTGGTCACAAGTCCAGCCTGCGGACCCTTCGTCAACCCTAAACTGTATTCCACCTAGGGGAAAAGAATTTATAAACAAATAAAATGTGAACGAAAGACTCAGTAGAACTATGTTTTAAAAACAAATAAATAATTTAAATACAAATTTACTTTTCAAAGAAATAATTAGAAAATAGAATTAAATAAATAAATTTATTTTAATAAGTTTTGTTTGAAACAGTTTGTCTAAAAAGTAACTTTTATCTTTCTTAGGTAAACAATAGTTATCACTATTAAAGTGGCCCAATTGGGTTTCGGGACCTGCCCCTAAGGTCGCACGCTATACGACCCGATCTCTGAATATGGCATAATGCCCATCTATGTATTTTTATTATTATTTAAAACCCATTTACTGAGTATATTCATTTAAATTCATTATGTGGTTCATTAGGAAAATTACTTCATTCTACTTGTTTATAAAAACAACTCATAAAATTACTTTTTCAATCATTCATCAAAAATAATTTGAAAGAAATCATTTTAAGGCCAAATTATTTAAAAACTTGGCTACCAAAAAAAAGGGGTAGAAGTTCTATCTCAATGTCCGGTGTCACGACTCAGCATCGTAGTCCTGCTCCGCTATATGTTAGCTCCAAGGAACCACGAACAACCTTAAATAGAACTAGGTTTATCAATATCTAGCGTAAGATATCCTATATTGCTAAGTTGTCTCATGGTGTCCTAGTGTACCATTTGTGTTTATAAAACCATATTGCAAGATTAAAATCTCAATCGGGGTCTAAAATAATAAAAACAGGTGAACAACGATAAATTTTCATGAAACTCGGTTGGCCTCCAAGTTCTCCTAGTCTGGCCTTCCAAACTATGCAGTTTAGCCTACCGACCATCTGGGTCATGTCAGTCGAACTTTTTCAGGTTCGGCCTGCCAAAGGTATGAGTTTGGCCTGCCAGATTCATGAATCCGACCTGTCAAACTGAAAAAATTTTAAAATTTTTCAGACATGGGTCTCAGCTTCCCCTAGCCCAAATCCTTATTTTTGGCCTGTTTTCTCAATCTCCAGGCATACATAATGATTATAGTTGATAGAAAAACATAGTAAATTACTTTTTAATACATTTCAACAAGATTTACACAAGATTTTTGAACAAACCCATAAATGGAGAAAAATGCAAAAACTTGATTTAAACTTGATTCTTCAAACTAAGCTTAGATTTTAGTTATTCTAGGTTCTACTAACTTAGATTAAAGGTTTTCTAAGCTTAAACGAGCTTGGATTTCAAAATACAAAGAAAATTGAAAATTTTGAAAAAGTTTAAAATTTAAAAACTAATCTTGGATTTGAGTTTCAAATCAAGTTTATGATCCTCCAAACACATTCCTGAGCTTCCAATCCATTGAAAATCAAAGCTTGGGCTTGATTTTTGAGTCAAAATTTAGAGACAGAAGGAGAGAGAAAGTGAGGTAGTAAGAGAAAGAGAGAGAGACAAGAGTGAGAGAGAGACGGGCGTGAGAGAGGGAGTGAGCTAAGAGTGAGTAAGGGAAGGAGATGGAGAGAAAGAAATAAATAGGGAGAGGGAGAGTAAAACTGATGAGGAGAAACCGTGTGCGACCCACGATTTTGAAAAAAGACGTTGTTAGTATTTAACAAATTGTTTTGTTTCAAAATTCAAAATATAAATAGAAATAATTTAAAAATGATTTAAAATTAAATTGATTAGAAAATCACTACTAAATATTTAGGTTAAAGTTAAATCACAATTTGGCATACTAATAGATCATTTTACGTACTAATAACACTTAATTAAATTCGGGGTGCTATAGGTTTCCACATTATAAATGAAACAAAACAACCCGCCTCTATTTTGTATTTGTCGATTTGTTGACTAGCATTAGTATTATTTATTATTATTATTATATTTCTAAAAACTCCACATTACCTTTACTTAATCTATTAATTTTTGTTAGCCTGATACATGATTTAAAAGAAATTGGTTGGAAGGACACGTGTACTTAATTTTGTTAATTTTTTGTTATGTGAACGTAAAATTTTCTTAAAATTTTAGTTTCTTGATTTACTATCTTTTTTTAGTTTAGTTTAGTAAAAAAAGTAGAAAATAAAAAAAGATTTTGATGGAACAAAGCTGACAATAAATTATTTAGGGAGTATAAAAGAAAAAATAGTAATTAGAAAGATTGCATTAAAAAAAAAAGTTTATAAAGTATAAACACATTCAAGAGAAATTATTTTAGTGGGGCAATTAGAAAAACATATATGAAGGCCATATTTATATGAAAAAACTAATATTATTTAAGAGAACTAATACTAAAAAAAGGCTAAAAAAAGCACTTAAATAGAGGTACATTTAAAAAGTATTATTATAATCAGGGCAAATTAAAACAAAAAAAATCATATGATACATATAAAAGATAATTTTAATACGAATAAATTAGAGAAAAAAGATTATTAATAAGGGGGCTACATACATAAAATTTTGTTGATGAGAGAGGCCATATATAAAATTTTGTGAATGGGAAGGGTTGTATATAAAATTTTGTGGATGAAAAGGGAGACATGTATGAAAAGTTTTGGAAACCTATAAGCCATAACATATAATTTTAAAAAATTCAGTGCCCCCCGGCAACAGTAGTGAGCGACTTGTGATTTAAAATCAGATCAAATTTTAAGGCAAAATTTTACTCGTTTGACCATCAGTTAACTTGGATTTGATTGTGAAACAGAGGTTTCTTTCGGCTTTTCGTTTTATAAAAATCTTTGGGTGAAAATCTATATTTCACTAAAATATAGGAAAGATTCTATACTTAATGAATAATTATTGATTTTTAAGAGACCGATTGAGAATATTGATTGAACTAAACAGTTTTGATCCAACCATATTTGTTAATGTCTTGGAGAATTGACATTACTAAATTATTGTACTTGGCAAAAACACTGCAAGAATTTCATAAATTTGTCCTTGTTTTTGTCGCTGAAAGCTTCTGCAACCAAATATCTTTGTTGCAATTTTGGTTGTAGCATTCCGTCACAGAAGCTTTCAGTGACAAAATTGTTTGGTTGTCAAATCTTTTGTTATATATATGACTGCAAGTGTATTAAGAATTGATTACATTGCAGGGAAGATGGCATGGGATTTTGCGAGCAAACTTTGGTAGTAAAAAGTTAGTGTAGTTGGAAAAATGTGTCTATTTTGGGCGACCAAATCGTCTACATTTCGCGACCAAATTTTTGATCGTTAGTGGCGACCAAGATGACTTTTGACTTGTCAATTTTGATTTGGATTTATCAAAATTTCACGAGAAGTTCTATAGATGGCATTGTAGTATGCGTTTAATCATATCATAAAATATGAACAAAAAGTATAAATATTTGCAGAATCTCGTCAATATGATATAAAATTTGCAATATTAATTGTTTTTTTAACATAATTAATGATAATCCTTATAAGAGAGAACTAAGTCATTCCAACTAAATTGACACTCTTTTCATTAATTTACCTAATGTGGAAGTAAATAGCATTTTTTTTTTAAACTTAGAGAAGTAAATAGTATGTTTTAAAATATTTGAGGTAAATATAATATAATTTACACTGTAAATATAATTTAATTTATTATGTAAATATGCTATGCATTTCAAATATTTTAAAACATACTATTTATCCAAAAAATTTTAAAAAAAAAACGCTATTTACTTCCCCACCAACTTCAAATATTAGAAGGAAAAAAAAAAAAAAACACAATGTTCAAAAGTAGTGAAGCACGTAGGCTTGCAGAAAACGAAAGAAAATAAACGATTGTCTTCTCCAAATATCCTGTTAAATTAAAGATTCTGTTTCAATAACATTGCCTTTAACGTTAAGACTAAACCTAATGAATAGTGTGTCCATATGGTATATATAATATTGCCAGCACTCCAACGACATTCACATGAGCCAGTGGACTGGTAATATATAATCCACACATTTCTCACTCACTTCAGACTAAAACCAAAGTCTCTCTCTCTCTCTCTCTCTCCACCACCAAAAAAACAATGGCAAAATCTCTCCTCAAGATCTTCTTCTTCACAATTAATTTTTTTCTCATGACTACCCTTTCAAACAAAGATCATGATCACCCATATTACACTTTCTCAAGAAACGTATCTCCAAAAGATGCACTAGGGCTCAACAAGCGGCAGAAACTTAGCCACCTCCACTTCTACTTTCACGATGTTGTCACTGCCCAAAATCCTACGGCCGTGAAAGTCGCCGGGTGGAAAATGTCGAATGCCTCGGATACACTTTTTGGCACGGTGATGATTATCGACGATGCTTTGACTTTAGGCCCCAATCCGACCTCAAAGCAAGTGGGAAGAGCTCAGGGAATGTATGCCTTTGCGTCGCAATCTGGGGTCGCGTTGTTAATGTCTATCAACTTTGTCTTCACCGAAGGGAAGTTCAATAGTAGTACTCTCAGCATCTCCGGACGAAACCAAGTCTCATCGGCGGTACGAGAAATGCCGGTCGTAGGAGGAAGCGGAGTTTTCAGGTTTGCAAGAGGGCATGCTCAGGCCAGGACTTATACTTTCGACGCCACAACGGGGAACGCTGTTGTAGAGTACAATGTGCATGTTTTCCATTATTGATCACAATTAAAAGTTTCATGTTTCGGTTTTTTGTTTTTTGTTTTTGTTTTTGTTTTTGTTTTTTGTTTTTTTTGTTTTTGAAGGCTCGCAAGTAGTTGTTGGATTGGATATTATGTAATGCTATCTTCTTTTAAGGACTTCATGCGTGTAATCACATATATTTAGATAAAAAAAAAATGGGAACATTTTAACTTTTTGTGTTGGAAACCAAGTTCTAAGGAATTTATATCCGACCAACTTGCCGGCAGGTTTATTAGGGAACAAGATCTGGAGAAAAAAAGCGTCTGGCAATCGCAGTTGCTTTTTCATAAGAAGTAATGACGAAATGCAGGTAATGGGGCTCCTGGCATTGCAGTTAAAAATGTAGTTCGAATTCATTTTCCTTGGTTGATGATCATTAGCCTATTAGGTTTTTTTTTTAATTTTTGTGTACTACGGGTTTGAGGCGTTTATCGAATTCCTTCAATTGAATCCAATTTGCAGGGTTGGATTGGGTTACTGTAAGATTATGAATTAATTATGGATTGAAATTTTCCCAATACAAAAGTTGCAGACTAGATTATAGATTAAGCATATCCTAATTTGTGTAATCCGCAATCCAAACTTTATAAATTTGCATATTTATAATTAGAATTTATACATATATATATATATATATAATGTCACAATTTAGTTTATTACTAGAGACTTGAAGTTGATTAGGTTGGATATTGTTGAACTATATCATTGATAAGCAATAATTTTAAAATTTGATGCTTAACATGCGAATCTATGAAATTCAATCCGCAAAATGCAATATTTTTAGATTGGATTGAATTGAATTAGGGAACTCACTGACTGGTTTTGCATTGAGATATTTTCAATCCAAAGTAACGGATTGGACTGTGGATTTACTCCTAATCCCTATAATTCAATCCGTAAACCTGTATGACTTAAGGTTGGCAATTCGAGTTTACGGGTTGAGTTTAAGTCGGGTTGAGCCCTTATTTAAACAGCCAACACGCCAATCCGAACCCGACCTGTGACCTGACAGGTCAAAAAAAGCCCAACTTGGACACGACCTGACGTGTAAAAGGGTTGACCCGACCTAACCCGTGCAACCCGCCAATATGCTATTTTGTGTATATTTGTGTTGACACGACACACTGACCTGCTAAACCCGATAGACCCGTAACATGATAGACCCAACAATAAGCCTACAAAATAAACAATAACCCAACAAAACAAAACCATCAAAAAAGTTAACAAAACTTTGTATAAGTTTAACAAAAACAAATATACTAGAAATTAGAATCATGTCAAGTTAGATATACAACAAATGTTAGACTAATTTGATACATTAAAATTAATTTCAGGTTATATGGGTTGCATTAAGGTCACATTAATTCAATTTAGGTTACATGAGTTGATTAACAATTTTCAGGTCAATTTTTGGGTTAACATGATTTCGACACATTTTTGACGGGTTATTTCGGGTTGATTTCGTGTTGATTTGGGTCGACCCAAACCCAACCTATTTTTTGTGCAGGTTAGATGAGTTTGACCCAATTCCAACCCGAGGCCTATTTTTCCAACCCTAACCCGCATTTTTCGTGTCGGGTTCGTGTCGTGTAATCATACCGTGACCCAAATTGCCGGCCCTATGACTAAGGTATTATTGTCACTCTCCTATGCATGCCAATGAGATGATACCTATGTTGAGATTTTGGCAAAAGTTACTTAATCAAATTAAACAAACGATCATAATGATTTATCTGATGAGAGCAATATTGAATTAAATGCATGTATGTCACATATATGTCGCTATTTTTTTTTTCAATGCATGATAAATGTATAATGGATAATTTGTAACACCCGTCAAATTTTCATGTAACGGATTATGTCATGTTAATAACGACGTTAAGTGTTATATTTATGTTATGTGTATGATATATAATATAATGGTGCTAACCATTTTATTTTAAGTGCTATGACAGGTGACGCTCACGTGGAATTGATGTGCTCAAGTGTTCATGTTATTAATGTTATATGTTTAATCATAATTTTATGATAATTTAATGATTTGGATGATTTTGGTATGTTAGGGCAGATCGATAGGCCGGACCATTTAGTTCAACAGGCCGAAATGATTCCCTCAGAATGGCAAGCCTATGGTATATCATCGGTAGGCCGGATTTCAGAGATCGGTAGGCCGAAGTGGGACATCGGCAGGCCGATGATAGCTGACGAGTAGTCAGCAGAAATTCTACAAAAATTTGTGATTGGATGATTGGATAATAATTTTTGATTGATTGGCACATTTATGGAATAATTTACTCATTTTAGGAAAATTAATGTTTGACTTTGAATTGATTGAATGCATTTGATAAGATTTCCCGTTTTACAAAGACAAAATATGGTAACTTAAACCATTCTTGGAAGTTCTGACTTTTTTCCCTCAATCCTCTCCACTTCACCACGATTTATGCCTTTAATTTAATCAGAAAATTCTGATTAATGTTAAAGAGTGGGAGTTTCATTTTAACGTAAACAAAAAAATTTATTTTTATAACACTCTTTTTCTTTCTCTCTCCCTCTCACGCATTTTCTTTCACGTTCTCCCTTTCTCTCTCATTCTTTCTCTCTTCATCTTGTTCATCTTTCTTCTTCTCCCTCTCAAATTCCCTGGTATTATTTGAGTATAATATTGAATTTTTGGGTGAATTCAAAAGAATATTGAAGAGAAATTGTTTCGAGGTAAGAACTCATTTTTTTCGGTATTTTTGAATTGTATTTCTCTTCAATCCGACTGCAATATCTTTGTCTAAGAATTTTTTTTTGCTCTAAACTTTTAATATGTTATTTATGCATGTTATGTGATATTTCTCCAAGTTTCACGCTATTTCAATTTTTCTATAAAAAGTTATGAATTTTCTTCTCTCTGTCACTCACTGCTGATTTATGCTAAACGGTAGTGTTGAATTGTCTCTATGTTTCAACCCTTATATCTTTGCCTACAAATTTCCGTTTGCTCTAAAATTTTAATATGATTTTCATGAATATGTTATATGATGTTGCTCCAAATTTCATGCCATCTCGTGTTATGTAGGCTGAGATATTAGTTGTTCATGCTCTGCACCTCATAGAAATGTGTTGCTGATTATTTATGTTGCATAACATTTAGTTTTTGTTTATAGAGTAAATGATTGATATTTCCCACGAAATTTTTATAAAATGTTCACAAATATGTTAAGTAAAGGACTAAAAAGTTTGGTGACAATTTGATTAATATTTTATGTGTTATGGAGTTTTTATGTATGCTAGGTATTTAGACTGTTTAAACAGTGAATTTGTTGAACTTTTATTGTGTAATGTTTTTGTATGATTATATGATTTTATATGGTGATGAGAAATTGTGAAGGCACTGTATCATATGTTAATATGATGTCATATGAATTTTGAGGTCTAAATAAATTTATTTTAACTGTTTGGGAATAATTATTGCATGTAATTCACTGTCTAAATTGTTTATGGCTATTTTTGTCTCTGCCATTTAATGCACGATTTGAGCCGTATAAAATTTATTTAAAGGTGATTTTTGGATATGTTATAGTTTTATATGTCTATTATATCTCTTAAATTTTTTAGATTTTTCTATGGTATGAAAATGTGATAAATGGACCTGAGATAAGGATTGTTCACTGTTTTGTTATTGCTGGTAGTTTTGAAAGTGAATGTTACATGACTTATTTTAAATACTAAATGAAATTTTTATGACTAAAGAAAATCATGGTGATAGATTTATGTGTTATCTTTATTCCTGCCAAATTTGGTACTCAAATTATATGTGAATGTAAGTTATTAATTTTTAAATTTAAGAAGGTCAGAAATATAATTGTGTTGAAAGTGTTGTTTTAATGTTTTATGGTTAATGAAAAATATAGTATGAATTGTCATGTTTCAAGAGATGAATGTATGTATAATGTTATATGAAATGGATGTTAAGTTGTGGTGATTAATTTGTTGAAATTAAATGATAATTGCAATTTTATGAATGCATGACATGAACACAATATGAAGTGAGTACATCGAGACTGCAGTGTCATCACCTACAAAAATAAAGTTAAGTAAGCTTTTTGAGGTAAGTACATTCTCACCTGCAACATGATGAATTTTATGAAAAGTATGAGTATTATGAAAAGTTTGAAATCTATCTTCATGATGGTTTATGATGATTTTTCATGATGAGTTTTCATGAAGTATTATTATGAAGTTTTTGAAGGCATGAGAGTTTATGCATGTTTTGATGATAATGTTTTTCAAAAGCATTAAAGTATATGTATATATGTATATGTATCACCTAAATAAGTGTTGCACACCCAATGATATGTTATGTTATGTTATGATAAGTTATGATGTTATGTTTGGTTTGGGATTAGCTACCCCTCTCTTCTCACGACGGCGCGCCATGATGATGATGTTATGGTGCAACACTTGAGCCCTTAAAATAAAATGAATAATGTTTTAATATGGATAATGTAAAGAAAGATATGTTCCCTATGAAAATATGCCTAGAGCACTATGATGATGATGTTCATAAAATGTTTTAAGTTGTGAGATTTATAAATGTATTTACTAAGCATTAGCTTATTCAAGTTTATATCATGTTGCAGATAAAGGTAAAAGAACCATGGATTAGGAGGAGGACCAAGACTGGTGTGTGAGCTAGCAAGATGAATTGCAAATGGAAGAACACCAAAGAAGGAGATTTTAATGAAATAATCCATGATTTACGATTTTGAGTATGTTTATTATTTTTGAATTTTAAGGATATGTTTTATAATTTTGAGAATGATTATTTGATGGACTTTTATTATTTTATAAATTTTCTTCCGCATTTGAAACTTTAAAACTTGTTTTAAAACAAATTATTTTTATAACAGTTCGGCCTGCCGGCCATTACTGGTCGGACTACCGAAGAGTTTAATCGGCCTATCGAACTTATCGAATTTAAAACCCTATTTTTGCAAAGCCTCGAGCGGCCTACCGATGGATGACCTTCGGCCTGCCGGTCGGGTTCAGCTTGCCGAAATCTAAAGTTCGGCCTGTCGAACTATGTTCAAAGAATTTTATTAATGTCTTCAAAGGTTAATTTAATTTTCAATGATATTAGCAAACTATTTACAGGATGTTTATGGAAAAGCGAATTGTTATAATTAAGTAATTTATAATTTCTTGTGAATTGTAAAAAAAAAAAATGTATGTACGGATCCTGGGTATGCTTTTTCAAACTATGATTTCAAATACATGTTATAATTTATAATAGTTTTACTTCAATTAATGGTTAAATGAATGAATGTAACGACATTTGTGAGGTCTGTAAAAGAGGGCGTTACATAATTTGTATAAGATAATATATCTTCTAGAAACTGAAGAAGATATGCAGTAAATTCACAATGACTTGACTTTAGTTATAGGTGTGGAGCTCACATTTCACCATTAAATTCAATAATATAAAAAAATAAAAAAAATCAGGAGAAGATCAAGTGCTTTTGTTATCTATGTGTCTTGTGGTCATCGTTTTCTTAATCAGCTATAATTATAATCTAGTCAAAAAACACGCGCATATAAATAACGCGTACGTATTAAGTATGTTAACAAAAAATAAAAAAAAAATTTGGAAAAAACACAAGAAAAACACTTCGAAACCTTAAAAATATTTCGCCTGAAAAAGCATTTTGAAAACAAAAAATAAAACGTTTTAAGTTTTGAATATCTTGAGAACACTATGCTAAACTCATTATTCCTTTATATTTTTTATATTTATGTTAAAAATAATACACATACATATATATATTTTTGGTGCACAGAGTTGGCGTTGGCACTTAACATTAATGCCTTTTTTTTCCTTCACTAACCCCACACACCACACCTATCACTTAAAAGAGCGGGTACATGTCCACTAGTGTGTTATATATATTTTTTTTCGGTGCACAGAGTTGGGGTTGGCAGTTAAACATTAACGCCTTTTTTTTATTATTATTTTTTTGCTTCACTAACTCCCCACACGATGCCTATCACTTAAAAGCACGGGTGCATGTCCGCTATAGTGTGTTATTACTATTATTATTATTATTATTATATTTGAATGGGTGTCCATTATAAGGCTAAGAAAATATGATTTTGGGTTAATCACACAAATGATTTTTGACGTTTACCTTTGAGGAATTTCCACTATGGAGCCTATTCTTTTTCTCCACCAATCGAGAATTCCTTGGACATCTCTTTGATCAAAATCCTCTGGTCAAGATTTTCATGCCACTTCTATATCACTTTTTGGGCTACACGTACTTGATCAAATGCGTCAAAGAAGTGGGTCCCAACGTTTTAATTGTTGCTGTAGAACCCGCTGGAAGCCCCTCATAGGCGAGTGATCCAAACGCTATAGTTGGGCTGGCTCGTGCTTGGTGCGCGCACCTCGCACGCTATAGTTGGGCTGGCTCGTGCTTGGTGCGCGCACCTCGCACAGGTGGAAGACTACTGAAGAGGTAGTCTTAGTTTTTATCCAAAAACTATATTTAATGATCTATTATTTACGATATATAATTTTTAAATATCGTTAAATTAAAATGATGAGTAATGACATAGAGTACTATAGTATAGGTGGATCCGATCAATTGAGTAATGTCACATGGCAACTAAAATGACAAGCTATGACATGGAGAAAGAGAATAATGTGTTTTTGGCTTCAAATTTAGTATTTTTTACAATGTTTTGCTTCCTTTTTTGTTCTATATTTTATTTTTGAGAGAATTTTTTCTCCATATTTAAACTCTATGGATAAATAATTAAACTAAAATTAGTTATTCTAGTCACAAAATACTTTAAAAAAATTAAAAAAAGCTAAATAAATTGAAAACACACATAACATATTAAAGCACATATTTATGTGGTTTTTCTCGAATTGATGCAAAATAACTATTTTTCATACAAATATTGTAATTAAAGGATTCAATGACAAGTAAAAATACAAAATGATGATATTAAAGATTCACTATTTTGTATTTTTATTTGTCTTTAAATCCTTCAACTACAACATTTAGTATTAAATAACTATTGTATTAATTCAATTTTTAGCACATTAATGTGGACGTGAATATCTACAGTGAAAAATAAACAACAATAAAAAATTAGACTATAAATTAGTTAGAGGTTACATTTAAAAGAAAACTATTTGAGGGAAACAGTTAGAAGAAAATATTCATGAGTGTCGTAATTAAGAAAAATTGACCAAACAATTGTTTAAGTAATCACAGATTAGAAAAGAAATACTTTAACAAGAGTAGAAAGATAAGTTTTTTTTTTTAAACAAATGGAATTAAATGCGCATTTTAATCAAAACATGTTTTGGTTTGATATTTACGAGAAAGAAAAAGTGTTAAGATGTGCAGACAAATAAGGGATTTTTTTAAACTACATAAATCAGCATAACCATATAGAAAATTAATTAGGAGGTAGTATGAGAAAATAGTAGTTGGGAAGAACCCTTGAAAATATTTGAGTAGAATATATGTAAGAGAATATATTTATAAATGAAACAGAGGGAATGACAATTATGTGGCAAATAGTAGTTGGAAGTGTCATGGGAGAACAAAATATATATACATAGGGAAATAAGACAAAATTAAAAGGACAAAGGGAAAAAAAGGCTTAAATACAAAGAATAAGATCGAAACTTATAGATCCCACTTAGTAAAATAATATTTCAAAGGATCTAAAATAATGTGCAATAAGAAAAAAATTAAATATTTTGATGATATATATCTAAAAAAAATCAAAAAGTGATTCCGAAATTATTTAACACATTAGGGTGAAAGAAAAAAAAACACGAAAATGATAAGAAACAAAAAATGAAGCACTAAGAATACAAATGAGAAAGTAGGGAGAAAAAAACGACCCAATCTTTTCTTGCAAAAAACTATAGCTTGATCATTATTCCTAATGAACACGTAAAAAGGAACAATTATATGACTAATTATCATCATTTCATACTTTTATTTTCCATTAAGTCATTTAATTACATAATTTGTATGTTAAATAATTATTTTGAGATAATTCAGTAAAACCCGCAAAAATATATATTTTGGTATGTTTTGTGAATTTTAAATTATTTTAGTTTCAAAAAATATTTATGTAACTTTTGTAAATATTTTGTGCATAAAAATTAATTTTAATTTAGTTATTTATCTATAAATTTAAAGTACAGAGAAAAAAAGAGCAAAATGATGTAACGAAGACCAAATTTGGAGCTAAAACACCAATTTTCTCTCTGTATGTTAGCTCTCATCCGCGTGCTTGCCACATGTCAGCACCGGATTCGCCATCTTTGTCAGCGGTACACATCAGCATCACAACTCTCCCATCTGTGAGTTCCACTCCGTGGCCAGCCAAACAGCCACATTTATCCCACTCTGCCACATAAGCACTCTCCAACAACAAGTGCACTCCTACATAAGCACTCTCCAACAACAAGTACTAAAATGGGACCTACCACTAGGATGCTGATTTGATCCGGTAAGCCATATGCACGTTAAGCCAAAACACTCTCTCAACATTAACCAATCATATGAAAGTCAAACGTAAAATGTGTAGTGCCCACTGGTGGAGAAAAAGAACATGCTCCATAGTAGAAATTCCCTAACCTTTTAAGTCTCACGTACTTAATATATTAATTTGTTCTAATTTTTACTCCTTCATTGATTGATTAGGTATTAAATATTTAACAAAATATTTTTAAAATATCTTATTTTGGTTCTTAATTTATGATTTTGTTTTACTTTTAGTTCTTAATTTATTACTTTTTTTTTTCAATTTTAGTCCATTCTTTAAAAAGGTATTATTAAGGATAAAAATTAAAAAAAATTGAAACAAAATACAACGATTTTGATTTGTGTAACTAAAATAAAAAAATTCATCATATTGTTATTAGATAAGCTTTAATTTTTTCCAAAAAAGATAGAGTTATTTAGTATTATTATATTATATATGCACGTGCATATATAATAACTATGATGTTTAAAACTATGATTACATATCTAACATGGTACATATACATACATACATATATATATATGTATATATAAATCATAATGCCTAACTTATCATTTAAAATGTGTGATCATCCAATACATACATACTGCAATTAAAAATTAATTCATCTTTTTCTAAATTAAAATTCATCTTATTAATAATATATGATCAAATTTTTTATTTTGATTACATGCATCAAAATTTATACATTTATTTTTTACTTTATATTTTTTTTTTGAATTTTAGTCCTTAATAACTTTTTGTTATAATGGAGAGATAAAAAATGAAACAAAGTAATAAGTTAAAAACTCAAGGGAGACATTTTTAAAGTTTTCTGTTAAATATGTAATACCTTACTAACAGAGGGATTGAAACTGATATAGAGACCAAAGTGAGACTTTTTAAATACTAAGAACTAAAATATGACTGAGAGTAAATCTATGAGACCATTTGTGAAATTAACGGTATGATTTTTAACATGCAGGAGGGTTTGAAAAATTGAGTCAACAGTAGTTTGTCACTCTTGATGTTATTTATAAGTTAGTTATAATAAAAATATATATACTTAATTCCTATAAATAAAATACGTAACTAATCTAATTAATTGCCGACTTATAAAACCGGGATCTTTTAAGAGAATTATACATTTTGAAAGACACTTTTTTTTTAAGAAGTCTGAAATTATAGTTAATCCTTTTAAAGATCATTTAAAAATAAACCAATTTTTGCTCTCTTTCATGCCTCAAAACGGGGATCACCACATGATCTAATTACACAAATTAGCTAGTTAAGTTATTATGCTATAAAAAGCTAGTTAATTAGCTTCGATCAATTTAATTTACAACGTGAAAAATTTATTCTTGCCTCTTATATTAAGATAAGGCACTCATGTATCGTATTAGACATTTACAGCTTTTCAATGCCTTTTCACTTTCTGCACCTTTCTAATTGGCAGCAATACATATATATGTATTTTCTTGTAAAATTGGCGCCAAAAGTTGAACTTAATTTATTATTTCTTACACTTCAATGATTACAGGAGCGTGCTAAGTAATGTATGACAAAAAATGATTACTCATAGAATTACAATATAAAGTGGGTGGGTGTAGCTATACTATATTAATATTGTACTCCTCATTCGCTTTCAGCGAGGAAAAAAGAACAAAATCTATTCTTGAATTCAGATGCACATTAAATATATTTTTCTGTACACATGATTATGTATCGTGTACGAAAAGAATAAAGCACAAGAAAAAAAAAAGGGTTTATCAATGCTGAGGATACATGATTTTTTTTTTTCCATCCCAGTACCTTCCATTTAGGCATCAGCAGAGCTTGTTGGATATTATAATATTTGATGCACATTTATAGCTAGCTAACAAAGAAATGGGTTATTTGGATTCTAATTCTCAGCTACAATTTGGTACTTGAATTTTTTCCTAAAAGAATTACATATTAGTCACAATATTACTTGTTTACTAATAATTTTTGTGACTAAAAGTGTAGTTTTTTGTAGTGCAAGCCATCAACATTTTCCACGTCTTTGAATGCTACATGTATGGTAATTTTATTTGCCAGTGTGTGATGTAATGTTTCCTCAAATACTCACTGATGAATAAAGCTCATGAGCACGATCAATTTATTCATTTACAATTGAAGAGACTGTAGTATGTCTCTTTAATATGTTTGAAATCAAGAGATTACATTAAAAATGAGTAGAAAACACAATCCCAATGTGTTTAATGTCAACACGGAGCATCACGCGCTCAAAATTTAGGCCATGATGTTGACGCGGACATTCAGTGTACGGAGAGACAAAACACCTAGCTCTTGGGTGCTAGGCCGTGGGCGCCTAGGTGCCGGTGCCGTGGCGTCCAGTTGATTTATGCACAAAATTTTGTGTAGTGAAACCAATCCAATGCATAATGAAATAATGTGATTCTTAAGCTGTTTCGAATTGATACTTTCTTAAGTTGTATGCTTTTATACAAACTTGAACAACTATTAACAACGAACATATCCATTACGTTGATACATGATTAGATGCCTTTATAAGAAATGATACTGTTATGTAAAAGGATACATAAATTGCATTGGTTGTCTCTATTTATGAATGACATTGCTATCATTTTATGATTGTTGGGGTATGATTTGGTCTCTAAATCGTGGAGTGAAGGCCTAGAAGCTGACGCCCGAATTGCGATTGGCATGAATCGAGCGCAAAGAAGGATGTTCGATCTGAGCCCAAGGGAATGACCGTTCCATTGGAGGGCTTGATTAGCTTGATCTTGGTAGTTAGTTGTATAGTCTCTATTCAGTTTGTTTATCATTGAAATTCTGCTAAGGGGTGGTTTGCTGGGATCGAAACGAAGGGACAGGAGTCGATAGAAACATGGGAACACCACTAAGCCATGAAGTGGAACGCGGAGTGATGGTCCAAGATTTGTATCCAATTGAAGGCTACCACATGTCTCACTACTTTGGGCATCACCAGACCCACTTCTTCCACTAAATTGAAGCCCACAATCTTATTAGAGATCTCTATAAAAAAAACTTGTAGAAATTATTCAGTGACCATTCGAATTCTCCCACACTTACATTTACTCTGCAAAAATACATGCTCAAAATCTCTTATTTTATTCATCCAAACACTAAAGCTCTGCACTAAAATTCATCATTATAGTGAAGAACAATAGACATTGCTGTCATTATAAAGTGAACTTCTATAAAAATCTCATGTATGATATCATTTATGTTACAACACTTATTTTTCATTTTTATGATATTAATCTACCTTTTTATAGTGATTATGCTAATTTTGCTTGTGAAGCTTGTTAATGTCTAATAAGGGCGGTTTGAGGCCCTGAAGAACTTGAGAATAAATAGCAAATTTTACTACAATCTTATTTAAATTTAATTGTCGATCTAACTTCTACAATGATCACTCCAGAAAATTTACAGGTTTCATTTATGTTCTAGGATACATAATTATTGCTAGATATTGTGTTTATGTGTTTGTTCTATCTTGGGGTAATTTGCCGTTAAAACTTGTTAGCAAACTTTGAGAAGTTAAAGTAAATAAAACCTTTAAAAAAAGTGTTTTATACATGCCTCAAACGCACTCTCTTTTTCTAGAAATTCAATCTCCATTCTCTTCTTCATACACTCAAATTCTCCAACAATTACATGCCTTCAAAATTTTGGAATTATTAAAAAATCAACAATAAATATAATTTTCATCTCATGTTTAAATTTTTCTCAAAAAAGGAGATTTATAAAATACATATATTATCTCTTATTTTCGTTATATATGAATAATTACGGGCTTGTTAATATTGAAGATCATTTAAAAATAAACAAACTTTTATGCTCTTTCATGTCTCAAAGCGGGGATTACCACATTATCTAATTATACAAATTAGCTAGTTAAATTATTATGCTATAAGAAGCTAGTTAATTAACTTCGATCAATTTAATTTGGAATATGAAAAATTTATTCCTAACTCTTATTAAGATAAGGCACTCATGTGTTATATTAGATATTTACCGCTTTTCAATTCCGTTTCACTTTCTGCACCTTTCTAATTGGCGGCGATACATATACATGTATTTTCTTGTCAAATTGACACCAAAGTTGATCTTAATTTATTATTTCTTACACTTCTATAATTACGGGAGCATGCTAAGTAATGTATGACAAAAAAAAATGATTACTTATAGAATTACAATATAAAGTGGGTGGGTGTAGCTATATTATATTAATATTGTACTCCCCATTCGCTTTCATCGAGGGAAAAAAAATCTGTTCTTGAATCCAGATGCGCATTAAGGGTGCGTTTATTTCGTGGTTTGAATCATTTTGCTGCAGTATTTTCTCTCACAAAAATTTAAATCTTCATTCAAATCTTTTATTCAAATCTACGAACCAAACGGACTCAAATATATTTTTCTGCACACATGATTATGTATCGTGTACTAAAAGAATAAAGAACAAGAAAAAAAAAAAAGTTTATCCACACTGAGGATACATGATTTTCTATTCCATCCCAGTGCCTCACATTTAGGCATCCGCAGAGCTTGTTGGATATTACAATATGTGGTGCACATTTACTAGCTAGCTAACAAATAATTGTAATTCTCAGCCACAATTTGGTACTTGAATTTTTTTTCTTGATTACTTCGAAAAATCTATTTTATCCTCTCTTTTTTTTTTTTTTTTAATTTTGGTTTCCTGTTTTAAATTTGATGATGAACTTTTGTATTTAACAAAGATGATTTGTATTTATGAAAAAGATTATGTCAAGCGCTAATATCCATTTTCACTACTCTTAGAAGTGGTTGAAATCTAGAACTTTTCACTCTTAATCTAATAGTTTAGAAATAATTACAGTCAATATAGTTTCTTTTTTATACGTACACACCAAGGTATTTGTACTGTATATTTTTTCAAATATGGATATAAATATGCACAATAATATAAATCTTCATTAATTATATAGATTAATTTCATCGTCATGGAGTAGCGCATGTGAGGTGAGCAAAATTTTCAATCAAAATTCCGTCCTATGATTATAAATATAGAATGAAAGCTTTTGCACTTAAAAACTAGTATCGCCCTCAGTTTTCCAATCAACTATATGGCCAAATCTATCAAAAAAATCATCCCAACGACCTTCATAATTTTCTTCACGATTAATTCCTTCCTCTTGGATATCCTTTCCGCTAATGAAGATCACACTTTCGCGAAAAACCTATCTCTGAAAGATCTAGGGCACATGCGAGAGAAACTAAGCCATCTCCACTTCTACTTCCACGACGTCCTCAGTGGCAAAAACCCGACGGCCGTCAAGGTCGCCGAGGCACAAATGACGAACAAATCGTCGACCGTTTTCGGCATGGTGATGATGGTGGACGACCCTTTGACGATGGGACCAGAAAGGAGCTCCAAGCAAGTTGGAAAGGCTCAGGGTATCTATGCCTCGGCTTCGCAATCCGACGTAGCGTTGTTAATGGCTCACAACTACATCTTTACAGAAGGAAAATACAACGGAAGCACCCTCAGCATCTTGGGACGAAACGCCGTGTTTTCGGACGTGAGAGAGATGCCGATTGTCGGAGGAAGTGGACTTTTCAGATTTGCAAGAGGGTATGCTCAGGCAAGGACTCATAACTTTGATCCCAAAACTGGGGATGCTGTTGTGGAGTATAATGTTTACGTTATTCACTATTAAAATTAGTTTTAGATCCAACTCCAAGCCAACGATGTTTTTTGGATTCAGCGTCTATTTATTTCTGTCATCTCTCGTGTTCTTCAACAAAATCATGTCATATTATCTAAAATATTTTACAATAATGTGATTTATGATGTCAAATAATATTATTGGTGAACATAAAAACAGAAAAGAACAAGAAAACACCAACACTACAAAAAAAACTAGATTTTTAGTTACAACCGTTTTTAGCAAAATTTATGGTCTTAATATTTGTTATGATTCATGTGCATGTGGTCACAAACTTTAGTTCAATTATTGTTATGACTAAAACTTTTAGCCATATAGTTTTTAGTCATGGAAACATTTTGTGACTAAAAACCCCGTGGCTAAAAGTTTTAATCACAACAAAAATTAAATTAAAGTTTATAACTAATTACACACTAGTCACAATATTTTGTTACAATATTTTGTTGTAACTAAAAGTTTTACTTAAAATTGTTGTAACTAAAAATCTAGGTTTTTGTTGTGCAAGTCATCAAATGTATATTTTATTTGTCTCTGTAATGTAACGCCCCCTTACGGACGTCACAGATGTTGTTACATTCATTTCGTAATACTTTTACTTAGAGATATACTATTTGTTCAAACATAATTTGAAAACAAAACCAGGATCTATGTGTACATTTTTTTTTATACATCAATGTTTGATATATTACTCATTTATAAACATTCTTTAAATAGTTATCTCACTAAATAATAAATTCATAATAAAAACTCATAGTTCAAAATCTACTTACACAGTTCGGCAGGCCGAACTTGAGACTTTGGCAAGCCGAACTAGACCGACAGGCCGAAGATCATCCATCGGTAGGCCGTTCGAGGCTTTACAAAACGGGGTTTTAGATTTAAAAAGATCGGTAGGCTGATACTTGGCAATCAACAAGCCGATTAAATTATTCGGCAATCTGGCTAATAATGATCGGCAGGCCGAACTGTTATACAAATTTTGTTTTAAAACTAGTCTTAATGTTTCAAATGCGAAAGAAAATTGATAAAACTATAAAGTTAAAATGTCATGGTTCAAATCTTAAAAGTCTGTCAAATAAACATACTCAAAATTATGAAACATAGTTTATATCATTAAAATTTTCTTCTTCGGTGTTCTTCCATTTATAATTCATCTTGCTTAGCTCACACGCCTTTCTATGCCCTCCGCCTAATCCATTATCCTCTTACCCTTATTTGCAACATGATATAAAACTGAGTAAGCTAATGCTTAGTAAGTACATTTATATCTCACAACTTAAAAACATTTTATGAACAACATCATCATCATAATAGTGCACTAGGCACACTTTTATAAGGAACATATCTTTCATTACATTGTCCATATTAAAGCTTAATTCATTTTATCTTAAGGGCCTAAGTGTTGCACCATAATCATCATTGTAGGCGCGCCGTCATAAGAGGAGAAGGGTAGTTAATCCTAAACCAAACATAACATCATAACATAACATTAGTGTGCAACACTTATTTAGGTGATACATATATAAATATTCAAACTTTCATGCTTTGAAATACGTCATCATCATACATGCATAACTTTTGAACATCAAATCTTTCATGAGTAATATAAAATGAAATCATCATAGAATCATCATCATAAACATAATTTCATACTTTCACAATTTATATCATATTGCAGATGAGAATGTACTTACCTGTATAGCTTACTTAACCTTAATAATAGGTGACGTCACCGCGGTCTCGATGTGCTCGCTCCTTAGTGTGTTCATGTCATTTATTTAAAAAAATAACAATTAACTTTATTTTCATGAGACTGTGGAATCATTCAATACCACATAACTTCTTACAAATTCCATAATACATCCACATACATTCATCTCTCCAAAACATTAATTCATAATACGTTTCATTAACCATAAATCATTAAAATAAAACTATCAACACAAATATTTGCTGACCTCTATGAATTCATAACTTAATAACTCAACATTCACACACAGTATGGGCACCAAACTTGGCAGGAACAAGGATTATATACAAACATAATATCATGATTTTTCATTAGTCATAAAAATTTCATTTGACAAAGTAAATAAGCCACATAACTTAAAGTACCAAAACTGCCAATAATTAGCAAAACAGTGAACAATTTTAACTTTCATTCACATAATGAATTATCTATATCCTAAAATAATTTCATAAAAATACTACATATAATAGTCGCTTAAAATTTCAATATAGCCAAAAACTACCTTTAAATAAATTCAAACTATCCCAAAACATGCATTGAAAGGTGTGAACAAAATAACCTTCAACATATAGGCAGTAAGTTGCATGCATTTTTTTTTTCATATTCCAATAATTAAAATAAAATTATTTGGGCTCTAAAATTCTTATGACAACCTATTAACATATAATTACAGAAGTACAAAAATATTTCATCATCAAATAAATTCATTAAATTATACAAAAACATCACAACATAAAAGTTCAACAATTTACCTTTAAAACAGTCTAAAAACCTAGCTTCAATAAAAATTCCATAACACATAAAATATTTGTCATATTATCATGAGACTTTCCAATTTATAAATTTAACATATAGATAAACATATACATATGAAATTTCGTGAGAAAATCATTCATTTGCTCTATGAACAAAGACTACATTTATGTGCACATAAACAATCAGCAACTATTTTACTGCGAGTGGTAGAGAGTAGAAAATTCATAACTTATCATAGAAAAATCAAAATAATGTGAAATTTGGAGAAACATTACTTAGCACGTATATGAACATCATACTAAAATTTCAGAGCAAAAGAAAATTCCTGGACAAAATTATGGTAATCGGATTAAGGAGAAAAATACAATTTCAAAATATCGAGAATGAACCCTTACCTCAAAACGATTCTTCTCAAGTTTCTTTTAATTTCTTCTATGCATAAACCCACAATTTCAATCAAGTATTGCAGAAAATTAAGAAGAGAAGGGGAAAAGAGAACGCGTTGAGAAAGAGAGAGAGAGGGAGAGAGAGTGTGTTTCAGAAAAGAATGTTACATGAAAATAAAATGATCATTCAATAGGATGCTTATCCTTCTCTTCTCTCTTTTTTTTTTAACAGAAATTTTTGGCTAATTAGAGGCAATCATCACGTGGGAATAGAGGGGAATTAGGGAAAGTCAACCATTTTGTTCTTACTTACCATATTTTTAACTTTCAAAAATGGGAAACCTTATCAATTAAATCCAATCAATCAAAAGTCAAATGTTTCATTTCTTAAAATGAGGAATTAATCCAAAAATATGCCAATTAATCACATTAAACCATCCAATCATTGTAATTATCTCAATCACAAATTTGGAGAGATTTTTGTTGACTGCTCGTCAATAGTCTTTGGCTTGCCGATTGCTCAGTTCAGCCTGCCGAACGTTTGAGGTCCAACCTGCTGATTCTATTCATCAGCCTGCCGATCCATGAGGAACATTTCGGCTTGCCGAACTTGAAGGTTCGACCTACCGAACTGCCTTACATAACAAAGTTTAACAAAACATTAATTATTGCAAAAATTATCATAAAACATACAACATAATTGACATGAATACTTTGAGCACATCAATTCCACATAATCGTCACCTGTCATAACACTTAAAATAAAATAGTCAGTGACAATAATATCATAAATCAATAAGGAAATTACTTAACGTCATCACTAACTTGGCATTATCCGTTACATGAAAATCAGCGGGTGTTACATGTAATGTTTCCTCAAATACTAACTGATGAATAAAGGTCATGAGCATGATCAATTTAATCATTTACTATTGAAGAGATTGTCATATGTCTCTCTAATATGTTTAAGATCAAGAGATCATAGTAAAATAAGTTGAAAACACAATTTCAAGGTGTGCAATGTGAAAGGAGCATCACGCGCTCAAAATTAAGGCCATGACACTAAAACGGACATTCAGCTCATGGAGAGACAAAACACCTAGCTCCTGGGGCTCTAGGCGCTGGGCGCTGGGTTGCCCAGGCATCACCATCATGGCACAGTTGATTTTTATACAAAATTTTGTGCAGTGAACCAAGCTGACGTATAATGAAATAATGTCATTCTTGAGTTGTTTCGAATCAGTGCTTTCTTAAGTTGTATGCTTTTATACAAATCTGAACAATTATTAGCAATGAACATATCAGTTGTAATAGTTATGTTGATATATGATTAGATGCCTTTACATGAAAAGATACCTTTATGTAAAAGGATGCATAGATTGCATCGGTTGTGTCTATTCATAAATGATGCCCTTGTCATTTTATGATTGTTGGGGTATGATTTGGTTTCCAAATCATGGAGTAAAGTCCCAACAATTGAGGTCTGAATTGTGATTGGAATGAATCAAACCCAAAGAAGGATTTTGATTTGAGCCTAAGGAAATGACCGTTCAATTGGAGGGCTTGATTGGCTCGATCTTGGTAGTTAGCTATATAGTCTCTATTCAATTTTTTTATCATTGAAATTCTGCTAAAAGGTGGTTCATGGAGAGGGGAATGAAGGGATAGGAATCGATAGAAACATGGGAACACAACTGTCATGAAGTGGAATGTGGAGTGATGGTTTGAGATTTATATCCAATTGAAGTCTGCCACGTGTCCCATTACTTTGGGCATCATGAGACCCACTTCTTCCACTAAATTGAAGCCCATGATCTCATTAGAGACCTTTATGAATAGAAGTTGTAGAAATTATTAAGTGACCATCTGAATTCTCCTACACGCACGTTTACTTTGCAAAAATATATACTTAAAATCTCTTATTTTATTCTTCCAAACACTTGTGCTCTATACTAAACTCATCATTATAGCGACGAACAATGGATGTAGTTCTCATTATAAAGTGAACCCCTATGAAAATCTTATGTATGGTATCATTTACATTACAACACTTATTTTCCATTTTTATGATATTAATCTGCATTTTTGTGGCAATTTATCTAATCCTGCTTGTGAAGCTCATTAAGACCTAATAACGGCAGTTTGAATGGCCTGAATAACTTCAAAATAAATAGCAAATTTTACTCTCATATTGTCTAAATTTAATTTAGATCCAAGTCTACAATAATCACTTCAAAAAATTTACAGGTTTGATTCATGTTCTTGAGCACAATATTATTGCTAGCTATTGTATTCATATGTTTGTTCTATCTTCGGGATAATTTGTCATTAAAACTCGCCAGCAAACTTTAAGAAGTGGCGGCAAATAAAAGCTTTAAATAAAGTGTTTTATATATGCCTCAAACACACTTTCTTTTTCTAGATTTAATCTCTATTCTTTTCTTTATACACTCAAGTTTTCCAACAGTTGCATGCCTTCAAAATTTTTGAATTACTAAAAACTCAACAATAAATATAATTTCTATCTCATGTTTATATTTTTCTCAAAAAAAGAGATTTATAAAATACATGTCTTTTTTCCATTAATTAATTGTTATTATTATCCTCTTTTTGTCTAAAGTATATATTAGACGATGGTTTGAAGCAAAGAATACACATATCTTTTGTGGTAGAGTTGATGCTCCTATTTATAGACTTTAACTTAGATCTGGGCATGGATCGAGTTTTGTCCATGACCCAAGTGTACTCTTATACAGAGCCTAAGTGGCCAGTGACAGGTTTCACAATCTCCAAAGAAGGAAGATTGCTTAACGAAGATCTAAGATGGTGCCACATGATGGTCTTTAGGTGTAATTTACTACTGTGTGATGTAGTTGGTGTCTGATCACCTTACCAGTACTACAGAGTTGTTCCCCATGGTTGCTTTGGCTAAGTTAAGTTAGTGCTTAGCCTATGCTAGGCCAGTGGTCAGCCTAAGATTAGTGCTTACCCTATGGTTGGCCTATGACCAGTGCTTGGCTTATGGTCGGCAGGTGCTCGGCCTAGGGTTGGCTGTTGCTAAGCCTAAGGCGGGCCGATTGGTACCTGGCCTCTTCGGCCATTTGATTCAAAGGGTTCTAGATTTTTGAATGATCTTTTAATCATGAAGATTTCCCCCACAATAGTAGCCCCTTAGACTTGGTGATGGAGGTCATCGTTATCGAATTCTTGATGTGGTTAGGAAATATTTTTGGTGAGCATATCCGGATAGTTGGTCTTAGGCTTGGTTGGCCTTTTTTGGACTCTTTGTCCTAGACCTAGTTGGCCGTATCTAAGACATGGTCTTCTTCGGTCGACCGTAGCCTTCTTGGACTTAGTTGGACTCTTTGTTAGACCTAAGGTCTCCTGGTTGGCCATGGCCTTTTTGGACTTTTTGTCCTAGACCTAGTTGCCTAAAGCCGGGACCTGGTCTTCTTTGGTCGGCTGTAGCCTTCTTGGATCTTGTCAGACTCTTTATTGAACCTGAGGTCTTTGGTTGGTCGTAACCTTTTGGACTCTTCGTCCTAGACTTGGTTGGCCGAAGCTAGGACTTGGTCTTCTCAAGTCAATTGTAGCCTTCATAGACATAGCTAAGCTCTTTGTCAACCTGAGCTCTCTTAGTTGGCCATAGCCTTTTGGGACTCTTTGTCCTAGATCTGGTTTGCCAAAATTGGGACCTAGTCTTCTCTGGTCAACCGTAGTCATCTTGGACCTAGCTGGACTCTTCATCAGACCTAAGGTCTCTTGGTTGATCGTAGCCTTTTTAGACAATTTGTCCTAAACCTGATTGGCTAAAGTCAGGACCTGGTCTTCTTTGGTTGGCTGTAGCCTTCTTGGACTTGATCAGACTCTTCATTGGACCTGAGGTCTCTTGGTTGGTCGTAGCCATTTTAGAATCTTCATCCTAGGCCTGTTAGATGAAGGTGGGACCTGGTCTTCTACCTGCTCAGACTCTTTATCAGACTTAAGGTCTCTTGGTTGGCAATATCCTTTTTGGACTCTTCGTCCTAGACCTGATTGGCTGAAACTAGGACCTGGTCTTCTCTGGTCGTCCGTAGCCTTCTTGGACCTAGCCAGACTCTTCATCGGACCTAAGGTCTCTTGGTTGGCAATAGCCTTTTTAGACCTGGTCGAACTCTTCATTGGACCTGAGGTCTCTTAGTTGGCCTTTTGGTCCATTAGTCTTTTGATTATCCTAGGAATGGTTGAGGGAGAGATGAGATTGCTAGAAGGCATTGTGCCATCGTTTTAGTGCCAAAATATTGATGCCTGAGACCAACATAACACAAGATGTGGGGGCACATGGTGGTCGGGTTCCTAGTTTCGTTTGGCTCTACCTCGTCTAGTCGGATCTATAAGAAGAGAGAATGCCTTAGAGTACGGGGACACCGATGTGATGTCTGCCAAGGGCACCCCAACAGTCAAGTTAGTGTTCTAATTAGGAAGTGCAAAAAGAGAGACATAGTAGGCTAGAGAAGAATACCCGTACCTTTTGTGGTGGAGTTGATGCTTTTACTTATAGACTTTAGTTTATGTCTAGGCATGGACTAGGTTTAGCCTGTGACCTAAGTGTACTACTTGTATAGAGCCTAAGTGGTCAGTGATAGGTTTCATGATCTCTAGAGAAGAAGGATTGTCCAACGGAAATCTAAGATGGTGCCACATGGTGGTCTTTGAGTATAATCTACTACTATGTAATCTGGTTGGGATCCGATCACCTTACAGGTGCCGCGAAGTTATTCCCCATGGTTGCTTTGGCTGGGTTGGGTTGGTGCTTGACCTATAGTAGGCCAGTGCTTGGCCTAAGATTGGGGGTCGGCCTATGACTGGTGCTTGGAATATGGTTGCCCAGTGCTTGGTCTATGGTTGAGTAGTGCTCTGCCCAGGGTAGTCGGTGCTTGGCCTTAGACCTATGCTCGACCTAGGGTTTGTCGGTGCTCAGCCTAAGATCAGTGCTCGGCCTAAGGTAAGGCTGTTGGTACCTAGCCTTTTCATATATTTGGTTCAAAAGGTTCTAGATTTCTAGATGGTCTTCTCATCATAAAGATTTTCCCCACAACAAGGACATTAAGAATATATTAGTCTAAACAACAACTCATGCATTTTCAATTACAATTCAACAATTATAATGCTTACCTTATTTGGTAATAGAAATCTAGTATATCCTTTTGGCAGATTGAAGACGACCGTAGTTTTTGTTTTCAACTTCCTCGTATTTAAGTCCTTAAATATAATTTGTTAAAATATAATAAATCAAAAGATAAATGCTATAAACTAGAAATAATAAATAATATAGTAAACAAAGATTACACTTATAAAGTCATTAGTTGTTTGAAGTTAGGAAGAATTCCATGACCAAGTGAATCGAACCATAAAACCCTATCTTTTTAAGGAGTAATGAGGGCCAATATCCAATGACCACCGCTATTATATGGCATGAAATAACGTCTATTAGCTCATCCTTTCTCAAAAAAGTCACAGAGCATCGTTGCTCGGTCTTCAATTGAGAGCTCAACATTGATTGGTACATAAGAGGTGATGTAGGGGTTGATGAAGCCATAGGTGTTGAGCAAATTATTCGTATGTTAGTAGTTCCATGAGAAATTGCATATAAGAAACAAAGACTGTTAGGTGATGATGAGTAACAAGTAAAAATAAATAAATAATAAACAAATAAATGACCATATCGTTTTTAATTAATGAAAAGTATATATAATTCATGTGCGCCATGATACAAAAAATACTAATTTGAGTGAAGTTTGTAAACTAATCAATGTCCTAGGCAGTGAAATATAGGGGTTCATCATCGTTGCATGTGATGTCAAAAAGTAACATAATCGTAATTGTATTGAAAGCATATGGAATTCTTCAAATAACTATACAAGCTTGCCATGTTTGTAAACATCATTTTTCTGTTATGCCACCTCTATTACCTCCTCCAATTGTTGCTTCCTTTTTCCCCTCGCTTTCTTTATATGACCTCCCTTGATTGGCCCGTTGATTAGGCACCATAGGGTCTTTCCCTAGAGGATGGTGTCGGTCCATTAGAGCATTGTTTATTTGACTTATGACCTAATTTGAATCCATGCCTTGGGCCAAGCAACAAACCTTCTGAGAACATCGCTCACGACCTTATTTTCCTTAGTTGGAAAAAGGTAAAGGCGTATCCTTTACATAACATGTATTAATTGTAACGTACATGTTAGCTTCCTCAACACTCCTACAATGAATAACTTGTGTAGGGACAGTATCCATCCACGCCATTCCTCTTGCAATGAAGATATAATGAATAACACCATTTCCTTCAGTCGATGATGGTGTTAAAAAAAGGCAACTTTCACCCTCATCGAGACTTGATGATGACGGCTCCGTACGTAGTGTGGGCACGGTATGAGCTGTGCAACTTGCCTTTACATTTATGCATTGTTCTATAGTAGGTACTACATTTTCTTCTATATGGGAGGAGGAATTCTCTCGAGCTTGACTTCTCATAATCGTATCCCACTCAACAAACTTACACTTTTTCATTTCTACCTTCTTACATAACTTGATCAACTCTATGTTGGACTTTGAGCTTCAAGTTGAATGAAAATATTACGACTACTTGAAAAACTAAGATTGACAGCATAAATGTCCTGAATGTTTAGGATTGCCCAAAACAGCGGTCAACACATCATTCATCCCCTAAGATTGGAACGTGCCTTGGAAGACTTGCTCCTACTCATCCTATTAATCACAAAAATAACACAAGTTAAAATTAACCACAGTTAATACAAAATTTAAAATACTAAATGTTAAAAACATTAAGTAACTTACAATTCTTTGACCAATCTCTCCACATTTTTGTTTTTAAAAGTTTCATTCTTCTTTTGTTGGATGAACTTCTAAACAACGTGATGAGAAGGAGGCATAACAATGTTGTGTATTCTCATCAGCATTAAAAGCTGAGGTTAATTAAATATTGTATAAGAAATATTACAAAGTTTTATATGAATGAAAAAAAATTTACTTACCCATTCATGCTCTGCTTTCCTATATTCTGAACGATAGTCAAGTGCATGAGATCGTATTCATCCCTTCTCTCTTTTGCTTGTTTTGATAACTCCCTTTGCTCCTCATTAAGTTTGTATCACAAAGTCCCTCTATTGGTTTAAACCATAGAATGATAATTTTTAATCTTTTGCGGGAAGCTTGAAAACATTGGAGTTCCCTTTGTGACTTTTAATGAAAGCCTTCTTTAGGTTGTACCAAAAGTAGTGTGCCAAACATGTTTCACATTGTCCTTCTTGCTCTTATCTCTTTAATACTTTGCTATTATGGGGATGTGCTCTTGAACTAAAACTCCAATATATTGGAGCTCATCCCCCTCTTTTCCAAGAGCTTATCCTTTTTTATTGAATTAAACTTGTATTTTTATATGTTTAGATCTTAACCTTGATGCACATTTTATCAAAGTTGCTCTTCTTTTTCCATCCGTATTCGGATTAAATGGCTCCCTTTTCTAGAGCTCATAATCATCTTCTTGTTTTATCATTTCCTCCTCTATATCAACAAATTCGTTGTCTAGAGTGCTGAATTCTTAAGCAATAACATCTATTAAAAACATTAAATTAATAATAACACAAAAATTAACATATATTAGAACTAAAATAAACATATAATTAAACCAATATATATATAAAACTAAAATACAATGACACTAAAATAATATATAAAACTTAATCTAACATATAAAAACTAATAACATTAGAACTAAAACTTATAAAATTAAAATTAACACATTAATTAAAACTAATGGCGTTAAATTAAGGTAGAAACAATTTACCAAAAAACTAACATACCCAGTTCATAAACCCTAAGCAATTCTCTATGAAAATTCCACAAATAAGTTGTTCCCACTTTCAAATTATTCCTAATTACAACAATTCCATTCACAAATCCTACATATAAAAGTCTAATTACTAAATAAACAACTTTAATACAAAATCTATTAAATAAATAACAGTAAAGAGAAAATAAACTACAAATTAATAATTACCGATTGATTATGATGGCTATAGAGGTGACGCGTGGAGACGATACGACGACAATGGCTACAGAGGCAATTTGTGGTAATGAAAATGATGGTGACAACTACGAAGAGGCAAGGTAGAGGACAATAAGAGAGAGGGAGGACGATGGCAGCATTGGAAGAGAGAGAGAGGATGACAAAAGAGAGGGAGCACGACGGTGGCACTCGAAGAGAGAGAGAGAGTGGAGGAGAGGATGACGACGGCCTATAAGAAAAGGATATTAGAATAGAAGAGCAAGAGGTTTTAAGAGAGATTAGGTTTTGATTTTCAAATGGGTGTGTAGTTAAAGCATATTTGATGATGGTTTCTAAAAAACCATCATCTAAAGTGATGTATTAGACAACGATTTTTGATAATAAATGTAGCGTGATTTATGATGATGGCTTCATAGGAATCCGACGTCTAATGAGTGTTATGAAAGCGACTATTTCTAGTAGTGTAATTGGAACTTTGTTTGAAAAGATTTATCATTGGGGTTGTTCATGAAATCTATGGAACCATGAGATCCACCTAAACGAATCCAATTTAAAGTTTTTGAATTAGTTTTAGAAGAGTTTTGGATTGGTTCTGAATTGAGAATACCTCAATACGGAGGTTTTAGATCGGATTACAGATTGAGGAATTCTCAATCCGTCTAATCCATGAATCCAAAACCCCATATATGTATATGTTATAATTTTAATGATATATATTTAAATAAAATTTTTCCTTTTTTGTAAAAAAGAAAAATACTTCTTAAACGTTTTTTTATCAAGAAAAAATCATTGATAGTAACACAATTTTTGTTTATAAAACCTAGCCCTCCCTCAAAAAAGAAAAGAAAAAGTCCTGCCCAATTCTCTCAAAACACAATTCTAAAATAGATGAAACACAATGCTCTCAATAATTTATTTTGAGTTGGTGGCTTTCCATGATGTCTTTAGATGTAGTGATTGTAGTTCATTTCTAAGGATGTTATTTAGGACAATAAAAAATAGTTTTCTGGAATTGTTTTGGCAGTCTTTTTTGCTTTTCTTGGATTGTTTTCTTTGTTGTTGTTTCTATTTTTATTTATTGCAGCTTTTGGCTTTTTTAATAAGTTCTTGTTGCTGCTGTTATTTTATTGGTTTGCTATACATGGCCGCTTTTAGATTTTGTAATGAAGTTCTTGTTTGGCAAAAACAAAAAAAAGAAAGTAAATAATTTATTTTGAGATTTTTTTATTACAAGTCATAGCTCAATCTGTGAATCCGTATATCTAATCCGAAGGTTATTTATCAAATTATGGGTTAGAATTTTTCTAATCCAAAGGTTTTAGATCGGATTGCGAATTAAGATTTTCCTAATTTGAAGGTTTTGGATTAAATTGCAGATTAATCATAAATCTACAAAATCTAATCTATGACCACCACTATTTATCATATGGTTTGAGAGAAAAGTGAATTAAAAAAAACTTACTAGATATATGAAAAAAGGTATCAAACAGCTGATCTTAAATATCATATCATTAATCATACCAGTTAAAATATTTTAATTGATATGATATGATATTATTAGAAAGACATGAAAGGGGACACATAAGTCAAATCCGTTTTGTGTGTTAAAAATAATTACCCTAGGAGTACTATTCTTCATATGTCCTTAAACTATATATTTGTTGGAATAAAAGACAAAATGCAGCGGAAGTAACAGATCGTTAACAAACAAAAATTTTCCTAAAACTTTATTCATCGAGAATAGCTATATAATTTTAATTAATAATCGAAAGCTTTGGGAATTTTACTAATCTTTTGAAGACAATTAGGGTATCCTAGCTTTCCTCTTTGACACCAAGATCTTCCAAGCCAAGCCTCCACACGAATGGAAAGACGAGTGGGCGTCAAACTGCAAGAATAAATTAACCTTACACTTTTCTGAATCTGCTATGTACTCAATACATGAGATAGCAGACTTTTTTTTTTCCTCAAAGAAGAACTCTTGGTTTTTCTCTCTGTGAAAGTTACATGAAAAGCAATGATCTATTGAGATAATTGTTATCTCTACCTTTTTTATATATGAGCAATTAGTTATTTTTTAATTAATTTCAAATTTGAAATAACTATTATATCAGATATATGGGGAAAAGAGATGTACTCTACATTCCTTATCCTTTTGTTATTCTAAAAATGAATAAAAATTCTTCAAATATATATATATATATATATATATATAAAAGAAAAGTTTATGTAAAACGTAACATTTATGTTTACTTTACTTCTTCTTCTTTTTTTTTTTTTTTTTGGTTTAAATGTAAAGAATATGTTTTTTTTAATGTATATATAATTTACTTTAATATATATATATATATATATTAATATATTATAAAATCTTATATACAAATAAGATTTGGTTCAAAACCATATATAAATATATATCTAAATTCAAAAATAAATCATATTTATTTAAAATTAAAATTTTAAATTAATCAATTAATTATTTAATTTTGTGTCCAAATAGGAAAAGACAAAAAAGTGGTCCCATCACACATGTGTCACACACAAAATTAAAATTATATTCAAATATTATTAATTAATTAATTTAAAAACATATTTAACTAATCTCATTAGTTAAATGTAATCAATTAATAAATTAACTAATGCTCAATTAAATGTGACAACATTTATCACATTATATTATGTGTCATAGAAAACATTTTTTTATATCACATTAATATCTCATGTGTGAAATAATTAATTCAAAATTCAATAATTTCAAATTAAATATGTATAGTTCATTCTATGTATTAAATCCAATATAGTGTTTTAGAGGTGGCATTGGGGACCTATGGACCTATGACCTAAGCTCTAATAAATTTGACAATTAATTAAACTCTTTAATTAATGTGTCAAATTTATTAGTTTCAGTGTTACTCCACTAAAAACTTGAAACTGAACTCTTGAGATTATAGTAAAATTACTCAAAAAAATTAGCGAGTAGTCCATTGATATAATCATTACATATAAGTCAGTACTCCATAAATAGTTCATAATAGGGGCTAACTTCAATTTCCGTCTACCTTTGTTATTACATCTTTATCCTTGAGTTTCAACAATTCTTTAATGAACAATTAATTCATAACCTTATTTTGAACGAGCGCTCTACTGTTTAAACCTCAAATTATCACTCAAAAGAACTATTTTTCTAACTTCTATAAAGAAAGAATGAATTCTATATCTATAATATTATTCCTAGCCATTTAATTCAATATATAAAAATATTGATATCAATAAGAATATCAACATTTCTACTACTAAAAATTGTCGCTTACATGACTCTACTTAGACTCTCGTTGGATGGAAAACCATAATTATAAATCACGTAGCATTAAACGTAGTGTGCTTCAGACTACGGTCTATCAAGATAAAAAAGCGTTGAGCATGACCTCAATCAAAATTAGCTAATTAGGAAAGGTATATTAATGGCCGACAAACTTTCCTTTTTTTAATTATTTTTTTCACCGACAATGACAATGGAATAAAGCAATGCCAATGCTACTTTATTTTGTCATTTCAAAATTAACAGTATAGATCTTTCCAAAACGTTGTTTTAAGAGAACTAGTGGCATTTCATAGTTTAAAAACAAAGAATAAAAGTAAAATGAAACAAATATTCTTGACTTGGGGTCCAAAATGTAAAGACAGAAGACACATTGATATCTCATTTTGATCTCTTAGTTGATACCTTATCAGATAAACCTGATCATGACCTCACAAAACAGACGCACATAGGAAAGTAACAACAATAATCCTAAAAAAACCCCTCTTTAAAAAAAGTTACTAACAAACCATATTTTGGAGATCTCATCAATAATGTAAAACATAGACATTGTATTCCACTACAGCACTTTCGAGATCAAACTTATGAGTCCTTGCCTGAGCATACCCTCTTGCAAACCGAAATATTCCGGTTCCTCCGACGATTGGCATTTCTCGCACGGCGGACAACGGGGCGTTTCGTCCCAAGATGCTTAGGGTGCTTCCATTGTACTTCCCTTCCGTGAAGACATAGTTGAGAACCATCAACAACCCTAGATCATGTTGCGAGGCCGAGGCATACATTCCCTGAGCTCTCCCCACTTGCTTGGAGGTCCTCTCGGGCCCCACCGTCAAAGGATCGTCCATCATCACCACGTAGCCAAAACCGGTCAGCGAGCTGTTCGTTGTCTTTGCCTCGGCGATTTTGACAGTGGTGGGATCTTTGCCGCCGACGACGTCGTGGAAGTAGAAGTGGAGGTGGCTCAATTTCTTGCGCTTCAGGCGGCTGAACTTTCCCGGCGATAGGTTTTTAGAGAAAGTTTTGTGATGATCATCTGTGACTTTGAGAGTGGACGTACTACTACTAGTAGTATTGGGAAGGGTGATGATCATCAAGAGGAAGAGAATGAGGAAAGAAAGGGTGGTGTTTTGGAGAGTTTTGGAATAGGATGACATTGCTGGGGGAGACAGCAAGTGGAGTGGGATAGAGACTATTTTGTTTGAGTGGTCACGGTTCTAATTTGACATAGGCTATATATTTTTATTTTTTGTTTTTCTCGCATTCCTTAAAAAAACAAAAAAACAAAAAAAAAGGTCTCCAAAGAATCTTAACAACATCAATAAAAATACCGATCCATGAAAATATCGATAATTAAATTTTACAAAAATATTGACAAAAATATCAATATTAGTGAAAATTGATTTAAAATACAGAAAGCCATTTTAAAACAATTTATTTTTAAATAAGACTTTAAGAACCCTAAAATTCTCAATAATTCAAAATTTAAATAAAACCCAAAATACTAAATATTTAATAAATATAGATGGTAAAATCATAATATGATAAATAGTGGTAAAATCATAATATGATAAATGATAAACATATAGTCTCAACTTGAGAAAATAGTTAAAAATCAACCCAATAAACGTACTTTACATGTATAGTTTCTTATAAGATAAGAAAACATCAATACCGTAAAGTGTTTTTAGGAGGTTCAAAGGTATTTGTAATACCTTTTTAGTTTAGCAATATTGATACTATGCATATCTCTTAGTCTCTACCCACTATCTCTCTATACTTAGCAAATTATGAGTAAATCCAATGCTAAGAAGTAAAGTTGCTAAAAGAAACAATACCATATTTTCTACTTCTTCATTTATCCTTCGGTCTTAATACCCTATAGATTTGGCCATCTCATTATATAAAGTTCATCAAGATTCAAAAAACTACATACTATATATAAAAAGAAAATAAAAAACATAAATTCTATTGTATAGAAAAGTAAATTTATGAAAGACTATATTTAAAAATAAATAAAAAGAGATAAATTGTATATCATTTTAAAAGTAAATTAGAAAAATAAATATAAAACATGGATATTTTGTTAATATTTCTATCAAAATCTTGGTAAAATTTCCTGATGTTTTCTCATTTAAAGCTACAGTTTTTACTATAATTGATAATTCTATTAAAATATCGATATCCACAAATATTTCTATGAAAATTTGTAGATATTTTGTGTAAATCATATGACACTCTTATTTTCGTATCGGTTTCCAAAATACGAAAATTTTTGTGGATAAATTAGTGGAAATGTAGATTTTTCAATCCTTAGTTACCATACACTTTAGGGCGTTGTGAAAGGATTCTCCAGACATTGACAGAAATGCTGTTGAAAGCCTACAAACATTATTTTTCAATGAGGAGCATGTAACTTCAATCCCACTGAATATGCTAGCAATAGAGATACATAGGGCATATGATCCTAGACACTCTAAATTGACTATTGGATTGATAGGATTATATTTTTATGTTTAACTTTCATTGCTAGAATTTGTACAATACACTACACTTAATAAACGACAGTTTCTAAAAAACGGTCATGTAAGCGAGCAAAACATGCAGAGAGTACGTGTAAAACACGAAAACTATTGTGATAGTAAATGGAAGATTCCATGACTATTTTTACAAGAAAACCATCGTGATAGGAGGCATATTACATGACGGTTTTTACTAAAAACTGTTGTAGAAGATAGTCAACGAAAATTAAAAAGCCCACCTTTATCACAATCAGTGAAATTTTAAAAGTCCTCTCTCTCTCTCTCTTATTCAAATTAACACTCAAACTCAACCCTTTCTCTCTAAACCCAGACCTACCCCTCTCTCTCTTTAACCCTTAAATCCTCTCTCTCTACCACAACTGTCACTATTATTGTCTTTGTCTCAACCCAATGTGTTGCCGTTAGCCTTGAGGCCTCCATGTCCTATGAGATCATTGCCATCTCTCGTTTGTGAAGGTTCTTCTCCTCAAATGTTTTAAGCTCATCGCCTCCACGACCCCATCATTACTTGCGTCCGACCGTTGTTTGGTAACATTTCATTTATTTTTTTATTGTTTATTTTTTTATTTTTAGTTATATAGTTTTAGTTTTAATTATTTATGGTTTGTGTAAATTAATTAGTTTTAGTTGTTTAGTTCTAATTTTAGTTTTAGTTTTAATTACTTTCTATGCATTTATATATGTGTTTTTATATGTGATGCCCACTACATGTTTGTTGAACTCTCCAAGCATTCTTCTCGTTGAGCTCATTGCCTCCATGACCCTGCTGTTGCTCGCCTCCGACCACCGTTTGGTAACATTCTATTTCTTTTTTTATTATTTAGTTTTTTTTTAACTTTTAGTTATATTGTTTTGGTTTTAATTATTTATGGTTTGTGTGAATTAATTAGTTTTAGTTGTTTAGTTTTAGTTTTAATTACTCTCTATGTATCTGTGTATGTGTTTGTACATGTGATACCTACCACACATTTGACGATAATGATTTATGACTATCATAGCAATTATTTATATTTTTTGTTGCTCAAAATTCACTAGCAATTATTTAAGGTTTGTGTGAATTAATTGTTTTTAGCTATATAGTTTGCTAATTAGTTTGTAACTTAGTTTTCTTAGTTTTAGTTTTTGTTATTTTCATGTTCTTTATGTTTAGTTTTAGTTTTATAAAACTGATTACTTTTTGTTTTAAAATTAATTCCATCAATTTGTTATATTAATTTGTTTTATGTTTTAATTAGTTCTGTTATTTAATATATAGTTTGTGGTTAGAATTACTATTGTTTTATGTCCATCATGTTAACATTTGTTATTTAGTTAATGTTTGTATATGTGTTTATGTGAATTACAATCTATTTGTGTTTGTATATGTATTTGTGTGAATTATATAGGTTTTATTTTTAGTCTTAGCATTGTTAGTATATATGTGTGTGAATTATTATTTAGGCATGATTGCTTAGATATAGGTAGTAGAGTATATATATGATTTTGTAAAAATTTTCTAGTTCAATGTAAATATATGATTTTGTAATTAGGGCCTTATATTAATAGATAACATATGGAACTGGCCATCCCGTGAGAAATTAGAAATTTTGGTAATTTTTTTATTGATGACCGATCTTTTATGATGGTTTTTACAAAAAACCATCATAGAAGCAATAACTTACACGATGATTTTTAGTAAAAACTGTTGTGGAAGGTAGAAAATTACTAAGATTACACAACGTTTTCAAGCATCGTGTGATCTACTCATTCTACGATGGTTTTTTCCTAAAACTGTAGAGGTAGCCTTCTGTGCAACACACTTAATACCCGCCATTAGCAGCATTTTATGACGGTAAAAAACTCTTGTGAAAAATCTCTTCAGTACCAGGATGGACAATTTCACGATGGTTTTTTGACCGTCGTGAATGCTTTATATGATGGTTTAAACCATCGTGTAATCCTCAATTTTTACTAGTGTTTCAAATAAAACTACCACGCATACCAACAATAGTCTATTATTGTTATGTCACCCAATTGGATCCATATATAGACGTAGCTAGTATGCAATGTTACTTTTCATTTTTGTTTTTGTGAAAACTAAAATTAGTTAGAGTTGATGCATCTTTGAAAGTTAAAATCAGCTTCTCTCCATTAATATGTAAGGCATTTTCTCGTGAGTGCTCTCATATTGACTGCGTGACTTGAACCTTAATTATCTACTTGGACTAGAGTTAGTGTAAAAAAAAATTATGTTGTTTAGTAAATGAGTTTGAACTTAAATATTGTAGTTTGTAAGAGCTTTATACCTAAAGCATATTACATATAATACTTTTACGCTATTTACGGCTCAGATTCATAAACTTAAACTTATTTTTTCAAACACATGTTACAAAAGTAGACAAATCATACTAAGATTTCGATGAAATAATCTTTCCTCCTTCAATCAAGGTCAATCTATACATCAGGTTGAGCGGGGCCTCGTGTTTAGAAATACTTCTCGTCTGAATCACCTATTTTTCAATTGATCGTTTGGAAGGATTTAAAATAACGTCCAACACTGGCCTTAGAAAATTGGGCTTTTTATATTGAGACACCTTGTGTTCTGTTTGCATTGTAAAAACACCCTCTTGCAGACATGTTTTACACAAATACTTCATAAACTTTCACATATGTGTGCGTAGATATATATATATATATATATATATATATGTGTGTGTGTGTGTGTGTGTATATGTGTATATATATAAGACACCGCATCTATCAGCTACACATGACCCTAGTTAATTTGACATTAAATGTTATTGTCTATTGTCTACACGATAAAAATAACCTTCCTTACATTAGAAAATGATCTCATGAAATACATTTAGGGCCTACAAACTTCATTTTTTTAACCTTATTTAGTGTATAAAAATATAATATTAATAAGGTGTTTGAAAAGTAAGTTAGAATTGAAAGTCCTATAGTATATGCGAGCTTTACATTGAGCATACTTTTATGTTACACTATAACATGTAAGAGTTTACTTTGTTTGAGTTAGAATTGAGTTTGTCAAACATCACATGAATGTTCTTTAATTAGACATTCACAACTATAACTTGTTCCAACGGCAAAAATATTATATATATATATATATATATATATTTCTTCAAAAGAAGTGGTTATATGACGCTAAGATCAATGCTACAGGTAGACTAACGGCTTGAATCGTTGGGGTATTTTAGTCATTTTGAATCAAGGTTGACAAAATTATTGTTAAAATGAGCCTGGGGTGACGTAAAATATCTTGGTCAAACAAATGACTCTGTAATTTAAATAAAATACAAAAGGAATCTGTAGTTCTTCCTTACAAAAGAGACCACATACAGAAGTCCACCTACCCACTTTACCATTTACAATATTTAACCAACACTGTTTTAAAGTGTCTGTACGTATACTGCTAATATATTGGGCAAAAGTTTAAAGGAAAATGATGATCAAGCAACTTCGCGCGGTAGAAGGATATGACAATTTTATAATGTTAATCTTCTGATGTCTACCTGTATGTCTTGCCTTAAAATGCAAGGATAATACATTCAAAAAACATAACTTATAAAAAATGTATCGTGCCCGATTATCATGACTGATTTTATCTAATGAACCTTTTTTTATGAACAGAGAGAACAATTGAAGTCAAGACCTTAAAGAATAGTTTGAGTAGATTGGCACAATTTAAAATACCTATCCTACGTCAAGTCCCCAACTCGACAAAGCCATCTTCAACCCAGCAGCAAGTTGGAAAAAAAAAAAAACACTTCAGAATAGAGTCGATTCCACTCTCCAACCACGTATTATCTTCAGTGCTATTTTCACGTTGGTGAACAATGTTGCTTCATATATAGCGCAGCACTGTATTGTGCTATATATATATATATATATATTATTTTTTAGGTTTAATCAATTAAAAAAGATTTTTAATAATTTTTCATACTTCATATTTAACTCTAAATGCATATTTTTCCATAAAATTTCTTCCTTTTGTTTTTTTTTAAATGATTATCTAGTTCATAATTTTTAATCAAAATTTCTTTTTTTTTAATTTTTATGATTTTGGTTAATTTAAATATTTGTGAAAATGAACTAAAATTAATATGTAATTAAAAAATTAAAAATTTAGAAATTAAAAAACAAACATCAAAATATACAAAATAATAAACTAATATAAACTTAGAGTAATATTACAATAAACTTAGAGTAAGAAAATGTATCATAAAAAACAACAATATTTTAATAATCTGATAGATTGGTTTCGGATCCTCCAATATCATTGAAATATTGACTGAAAGTATTCATGTAGAACAATATTCAAATTTTGTAGTAAAATTTCTGTGACGATCCATCTTTTTAGGTAGTCACTTTACTTTCTTAAGCATCATTCTTAAACAGTAATCTTACTTACTTAGTAAGAAAAATACTAAATTAAATTTTTTTTTTTAACATTCTTTAAAACGTACTTAAAAACTGTTGCGACTACTGTCGCCATTTAAGTTGAGACCTCGCTCAACACTTGCCTTTAAAACCATTTCAAATCATTTCTTAAAATTTAATAAGAAACATTTATTAAAACATAGCTTAAAACTTCACTTTATAATTTTATAACATATTTAGTACAATGTATCTTAAAACTTTTAAAAACATTTCTTAAAACTCTGATTTTCTTAAAACTTTGAAAACACTATATTAAATAGTCGAATACCTTTTCTCTGTGTAGCAGAAGCAACTATGGTGGTATTTAACACAAATCTTCACATCTTCCTTCCGCAGCACCCAACTCTTTTAACAAGTTTTACTGGTCGCCCATAAAACTACCTATAGTATGAAGAAACTTTTTATGAGCTTACACTTAGTAAGTTCAAACGTAATCTCACAAATCATTGAAACATGCTTTAAAAAAACTTTTCTCATAAAAACCTTTCTTTTGAAACATTTTTCATAAACTTTTTTTTCATAAACATTTTTCATAAAAGATTTCTAAAATGTTTTTCATAAACGTTTTCATAGAACATTTCTGTAACGTTTTTCATAAAATATTTAATATAAAACAATCCTCAGATTGCTCTTTATAAACATCATTTATGTTTTCATAAACACTTAATATTAAACATTTCTCGGAATGTTTTCCATAGCATATAAATGTTTCATAACAAGGAAAACAAGAATAATCAAAATGCATGTTCCCATTTATGCTCATTTATGAACTTTCAATTATGAATGTCTTATGAACATTCTTTTCTTACTTTAACTTTCTATCCTTGCTCCTTAACTTTTCTTATCTTACTTTAACTTTCTATCCTTCTTCCTTATCTTTCCTTATCTTACTTTAGTGTTCGTACCAACATCACAATCATGAGATTATAAACATGATGCTTCCCTTGTGAAAGACTTGATACCATCGAACATCGAAGTCATGTACCTCACATCTACGAGGTCAAACTTTAACTTTACTTTCATTACCTCACAACAAAGAGGCTGGTATGACACTTTCTTTTTATCTTTACATTACCTTCTTATTAACTTTAGTGGGCATATCAAATGTAATCACATCACCTGCAAACACACTTGCAAATCATAGCTTGTACTGTAAAACTTATTGCATAACAAATGTAACTTATTGTATAACAAATGTAACATAAAACACAAACACGTTTTGCAAATCATAACCTATACTTTGAAACTTATTGCATAACAAATGCAACTTATTGCATAACAAATGCAACATAAAACTTATAACTTAAACTGTAAAACATTATGCATTAACAAAAAAGCAAAACATATTTTAAACATAATTATTGCAATTACATTGCAAACTTTTACTTGATCTTCATAAACTTTATGCATATTAAATACATTTAAAAAAAATACATTGCAAATCATGATTTAAACTTTAAACCCTTTTGCATAACAAATGCAAACATTCTTTTAAATCAACTTGCTTAACAATTGCAAACACTTTTACAAACATATACATAAATATTTAAAAATCAATGACTTCATGCTGTAGGCGAAGTTTGAACTTACCTAGACTTAGCTCTAACGTTCTCTATTCCATTCCTGTCTCATTCATTTTCCTTCCATTAGTCAGCTTTTGTGTCCTGATCAAATGACAGCTGACTTATTAGTTAACTTTTTTTATTATCAATCCACTTGATTGATAATAAAACATAAATATTAACTATTCTTTTCTTTTAACTTAACTTATATACTATTGGTTTACCCTTCTCTTTACTTAATTTTGTAACCCACCGGGTTACCTTTTGTTTACTTAAACATCCCTTATTAAATCTCTCGTCACACATGATGGTTAGTTACTTAACATATTACGAAACATTTTCCGTCTAAGGATGTTTTGCTAGTTTGAAGTATTCAACTCCGTTCTAGCCGTTTCCTTGATAATGACGATTTTACCCTTGACGGGTTTTTCGTCAATTTTTGTAACTTATTATACCTATTACTTAACTTTACCATTCAATTACCTAAATATTACATAAAAATCCCCATTAAGGAGCGTTTCTTGACATCGGGCGTTTCGGGTCCGTTTTGGCCATTTTCATAAAATGACCATTTTGCCCTTAATCTCTTTTTCTTTTATTCTTTCCTTGCCTTAACTTTAAATTCTTTAAAACTTAGCATCTATAATTACTTACTGCCTATAGCAGTGCAGAAAACCAACATTCCCTAGTGAAAACCCAGTTTTCACACAATTTTATGGTTTTGGCTCGAAACACAAAAATATTTAAATTTTTGCCCCAGAACCAAAAATGAAAAATTTATACCAAAACGCTCAGTTTCTCGCAAGGAATAAAACTTACAATAGCACCATTATTGAATTCTAAACATTTTATTACGTTTTCATTTTTTGAAATTTTATGCCCAAAGTTTCGTAAAATTCATAACTTCTAAACCGGGCAGAATTTTGAAAAACTGTTCATCACATCCTAATATTTTCGACAAGTTCTATAACTTTTATGTTGTAACTTTTTTGAAATTCCATCGTTTAGAGGGACTTTTTGGCTGATTTTTAAATCTGTCGAAAATTGTTTTTTTCTTTGCAATTTAGTCCCTTTTGAAATTTCACAAAAACTATTACTTTCTTCTTTCCATCATCACCACCATCAACATATAACATAAAATAACCATGCCTTAATGTCCATATTACATGCCATGGCTTAAACATTTCATCAAACACTTAATATGCATTATAAAAACACAAACTTTTTCAAGGATGAAGTTTAGAATTTTACCTAAACTTCACCAAGCTTTTGATCCTCCACTTGAGCAATTAAACTTGCTTAGATTCCCTTGTCATAAACCATGACAAAATCCTATTAAAAACCCATCCATCACCTTAAAAAAAAATAATTAAAATCCTTAGAAAAAGTTGGAAATCTTACCTCCAAAGTTGCAAAACTTTACACTAAAACATTAGGGCTTGTCTTGAGCTTGATTTGGAGGCTTGGAAATCATCAAAATTTGAGTAAGAATTGCTAGGGAGGGACGGTTCTGAAGGAAGAAAATGAAGCATTTTTTTTTCTTTCTTTCTTTTCTTTCCTTTCCTTTCTTTCCTTCTTCCTTTGCACGTTTCACCCTTTTTTTTTGTTCCAACGTGGTGACCACCCTTGGATCTCTAATATCATGGATTACTTTAACTTTTCCTTTTCCTTTTTCTTTTCTTTTTTTTTTTTTGAAAAAAAAAAGTGGTGAGTCACCATTTGACTCATGGTAATCAAATGGGTTCCTTGGGTAGCTTTAGGTGATTGGGCCACATTTCATGGTGTGGTGGCCCAATCAAAATCCATTGAGTGTCCCACTAACTTTTTACGCAATCTAAGTTTATACTGATAGTATTTTTCATATACTGCTGGTGTTCTTTCCATACAATTCATGAAGTTTCATAACCTCCCATATTTATCCATGTCCATTACATAATGTAATTCTAATATTATCTTACTTTGTACTGCTCAAATTTATACTGATAGTATTTTTTCTATACTGTCGGTATATTCTCTATACTATTACAGCTTCCTTATTCATCCATATTCTTCAAACAGTATTATTCCTATACTGCTTTAACTTAAACAGTATAATTTTTGTATTGCTTAACCTTAAACTGTCTAATTCTTACACTGCATTACTTTTATAATGTAATTTTTATACTGCATAACTTTATCAGTGTACTTCCTTGCACTACGTTATTCTAATACTGTATAATTTTCTATATTATTATACAGTATTTTTCTTCTTAAACTGTATTTTTGTCTTACATAATCTTTAAATTACTGCATTTTTAATGCATTAGAAATTCTCAGGTGTTACAATTTCATTCTCCCCTTGATATTTTTTTAACGCCATTTTTTGGCTTATTTTGAGCTCAAGCATTTGGTGATCATAATTTTGTTGCCTATCTAATTTACTTTGTTTTAATATCTCCTTAAGCTATTTATTTTCTTCTTGGATGTTGATGATGATAGTTGAAATTTATTCTTCTTTTCTTTTTAATTTTGATTTCGTCACCCTTATGGGTCATTGAGATGAACTACTACTAATATCATCATTATCTAAGTTAAGAGAAAATAAGGACAACTAGGAGATACCGATGTAGGAGATTCTAGAGTGGGATTATTTGACTGTGATGATGTATGATTAGCACTTTGCGTTTAAAAAGCTCGTCTTGTTATCTAGATGTTGTCTACAAACTTTTCAAAATCCTTAAGAATATGCCAGACATGATCAAATCGAAATTCCTTTTTTGTACTTGACATCTTGTATAAATAATTTCTTGGCTCGAAGTTATTGCAAAATTTTATGAACCTAAGGTTAAAATTCAAATTGATAATTTTTTTTAAATTAACTTAAATAAATACTCACAATATCTTGATCTAAAGCACCGCTCGGATTCATATTTTCTATCTATCAGATGCAAGCCTTCAATTTTTTAACTTTTCAATAGTAATATTCTGCATTCAGCATTACCTCGATCTTTTGTTTCAATTCTTCCAATGTTGTTCTTTGTGTTGTTGTAAGCTTCCTCAATACGAGACCAAAATTGTTCTCTCGGTTAGTTTTTACCAACAATAGAATCTTGAGAAATATCTAAATATACTTGACATAAGAGCTTGTCATCATCAATAGTGTGAGAAGAACTTCATGATATATAAAGCCATTTTTTTTGGAATAAGTGGTTGATTGGAAAACAGAAAAGGTTAAAAAAAAAAAAAAGGAGAAGATGTGTCTATAAATGGAATGAAAGATTGTGAACCTGAATGTAAGCTGACATGATGAGTGGGAGAATTTGAGCGACGATTATGAATTTTGAGTTTTTAATTTGGTTTGATAAATGGTGAACTTGATGAATTTTTATATTAATATGAGAAGTTGTTTATTAACTTTATAAGGATTTTATATATAATATAATACTGAGCACTGTGTGCTCACTCCCTACTTTCCTTTTTAGGTTAATCGATTATGACTTAATGTCTTAGATTGTCATTGATGCTCCTCACCATTTGACTAGTTTACTCTCCCTACATTTTTATTTCTTGTTAGTGCGTGGGAAATACATGGAGTGAACACTCCCATTATATATGATTATTTATAAACTTTGTTTTTATTTTTTATTTGAATTTTTATTTGAATTTTTATTTTGACCAAAACTATGCAGCTGCATTTTTCCATATTCCATAAACATTCATTTAATTTTGCATATTTTCATTTAAATTTTCTATTTGTTTATTTATCTTTTTATTTAATGTTAAAGACTCTGAAACAAGCTTGAGTTATTTCTATAATTTCATAGCCCAATTACAGTTTTCAAATTTTTTTAACTTGCTAAATCTTCAAAATATTTCTTTCAATTTAGTCACACTATAAGAAAAACTACATTTAACGACATATTATTTACAACATGTTGTTTTTAAATGTCATTGAAAATTACATACAACGACATTTTCAACAAAAATGTCATTAATAATATTTGAAACAATAATTAACGACATCAATATAGATGCCGTATTAAAGGTTTCCTTTTAACGACAATAGTTTAGTGTCGTTAAATTATTTAACGACAAGTAGAAAATATCGTCAAAGCCTTGGAGATTCCACGACATCCCTTATAGACGACATCTGGACCAATGTCGTCTATAAGGGGTGTCGTAGAATCTCCAAGGCTTTGACGACATCTCCTACTTGTCGTTAAATAATTTAACGACACTAAACTATTGTCGTTAAAAGGAGACCTTTAATACGACATTTATA